>JAKOGI010000192.1:263688-266188 GCA_029747015.1 Carnegiea gigantea | reverse complement strand
TTTCAATCCAAACTGTTGAAATCGAATTTTGTGCTATATCATCACAGAGTTAAGGAAAAAAATCAACTTCCCATCCTCTCCAAAAGAAAATCATTTTCCTTCATTGGGGAGAAAATCATTTTCCTTGGAAAACAACTTTTTATCCTTTATTGCGCCAAACAACGGAAAATTAGAAAACTTTTTTCCGAAAAAATCATTTTTCCCCCAACCCAAAACTGGCTACTACTACTACTAATAATGCTAATATGTAAGAAGATGACTAACATCTGTAGATGTATTTAGATCCATAAAAAACTAGCCCGATTTAATAATCTGATTCCAATTCATCAGAAAATTTAAACCTATGAAATTGAGTAAGAAACAAGAGTGATACGTCTAGATATATTCTTACTATATTTTATTGTATTGTAAATAAAACTACAAATTACCTGTAACTTGTGTCCTATAAATGTTGACTTAAAAAGGAAAATAATTTTTTCCATACCACATATGCGTTTAACCATATAACAAATTAACAAGAATATCCACATTTTAGAAGATACATAATATGAAGACAATATACGTACTTGGTTCTCAGCGTGCGATAATCTAGAAATAAATTTTCCACAAAAAACAAAAAAAAAGAACATTACCCTTTCTAAGAGCATCGGGATATGGGCCTTAGTGAGCTTCTTAGACTGGACCAAACGCGGTACAGAGGCCACTGCATCGACAAGATGGGCCCAAGGCAGGGACACTGCATCAACAACTTGCCACTTGTGAAGGAAATAAACTGTGGTACACTCCGTGCAGCCACTTCCGGACCACCGATTTTGCCGTTCTTCCCCGCCACCAGCGACATCGGTGGAGGCCATTTATTTCCGCTCATCAGTTAGCTCGCCGTTACTGGTATCTTTCATCCAGGACGACGATGGATGATCGTGATGTGCACCACAACAAGAGGGTGCCCGAGCCCAACCAACGGCCTAGAGAGCAATCGAGCAGTTGCCATTGACAAATCTCTATGATAGTTTGAAGAGAGAATTAGGCAATGTATTTGAGATGAATTGAACAACCTTGTTCTTGTTCTTTGAGGGCTTTTGCACAGGGGGGATGGATCTTGGAGGGTCGTATTTCAGCATAAGAGCTGTTCGGTTTGATGTGCAAATGCCTTTGTCAGGCTGTAGGAGCTGGCTTTCTGTACGCATCGTCGTCGGCCGAGTACTCGAGTTTGATTTTCGTTTCCCTCTTTGAGACTTCCACGTACATTTCGGTTACAAGGGTCAGGGCTCAAACTCACTAGTTGTAAATAATATTGGGTGATAAATGCCTTGTAATAAGAAACTCAAGTATCTTACGTTTAATGGCTTAATCTACATATCTCAGGGCCATGTTTGTTCCAAAATTTAGAAAATATTTGATAATTACTAACCACTTTCAAACGCTACTAATTATTAGTAATTAGTTTTAACCGCAGTAAACAATGATGAATCACTACCTATTATGTCTGATTGCTATAGGCTATGTCTAATTGTTATTCACAACAGCTAAAAACTGCTAAATGCTAGTAGTCGCTAACGGCTAGCCTTAATCGCCAGTGAGTATTGGTGATCGTTAGTAAACTGCTGCTGAACGCTAACTGCTAATTCTAACCACAGAAATGAACAGGCCCTAAATAGTTGGTCGAGTTCATGGGATGGGAACAAGTGACTTCCGAATCAGAACAATTTTATCAAAAAAGAAATATTTATTAATATAAGTGCAAATTTTTAATTGGAAAATATAGATAGAATGTGAATTTACATAATTTAGGTGTGATAATACTTTTTTTCAATTTAACACATGTAATATAAGTTTTAGGGTAAGGCAAGTACACTTAGTTAACTTAAGCAGTATCTTATGACAAAACATTATGATTTTCCTAATAAAAGCTACGTCACAAAATACTCCATTTTTAATAAACCAACAATAACTCAATTAGCATCAAATAAGGGATGAAGAATTGTAAAAATAAAAAGAAATAGGTCTACTGTAAAAGTTATCATATTAATTTGTGCTGAATTAGAGACTAATTGTACTAAATCAGAATAAATGTTATTAAAATATGTTAAATTATACTAAACTGTGCTGAATAATGCTGAATCATGCTATATTATGTTAAATTGTGTTCAAAATTACTAATTTTGATAATAAGTGCTTATAACAAGTTCAAGAAAATATAAACTAATTAATTTTTTTTATTAACAAACTAATTAGCGCTGCCTATACCAAAAGAATAACAATGTGTACCCAAAAAGGGAAAAAAAAATTTCGAACTTTATCTTTTAGTTCTTATTTTTAAAAAAATATTTAAATAGTAAAATTTCATTGTAATCTTTATATTATAAATATAAAAATGAATGGAGACTTAAAAATGCTTCCCTCCCTCAATACTTGCATAAGAGTGAATTGAGGAGTTTAATGTACTGTCAGCCGTTGGATAAACAAAACTCATCATCTCCACCATTGATTAAAACTGCAA
>JAKOGI010000192.1:163688-256188 GCA_029747015.1 Carnegiea gigantea | reverse complement strand
TTTACGGCAAGACATATATCATCACCCTATTATGATGTACGACAAACATGGAAGACCTGACAGAAATTGAGTGTCAAACAGCAATGAAATGGTCTTTGAAGCGGCGTTACACGCTTTTTGTGAGATTATATTCAGAATACACTTGGTAAAATTCATGGTTTAAATAGCAAGTAGTTGTTTAGAAAATAAATAACTATTTAACAGTAAATAACTATTTTAATGTAGTTATTAGCATGTCTTAGATAATACTTCAGATGGGCTTTTGAAAAAAAAAAAATATGTACAATGAATTTAGCTATTAGCTAAGCTAACTAATGTAAATTAACAAAAAAGGTTACTGTTTTTGATAAAAATAAAATTAATAAAGTGTATTTTTTGACCAAAAAGT
Source organism: Carnegiea gigantea (assembly GCA_029747015.1). Lineage (NCBI taxonomy): Eukaryota > Viridiplantae > Streptophyta > Magnoliopsida > Caryophyllales > Cactaceae > Carnegiea > Carnegiea gigantea. The sequence continues at coordinate 255,800 of JAKOGI010000192.1, read as the reverse complement.
ATGAATAAGGCAAGAAGTTGATTTTAAAATTTATTAACTTTCAAAAACGTTAATTGAAATGTCAAATACTACTTAGCCTAAAATCTAATGATTTTTTGGAAACTAGTGTTTGACATATTAGTGTTTAAACATTTATGATATACGCTACCATTTTGATAATCGGTTGCCTTCGGCAAAATTTACGAAATTTGAACAAGAGCCGAAAATTAGCTACTTTTTGATAAACGTCATCAAAATGAAAACAAGCAACAACCCTATTTATACCCTAGTCAAACGTCTCAATGCGGTTGTTGAAGGCTTCTGCCGCTCAGTGTTAGACCATGGTGGCTAAATTAAGCCTAGCATATGCCCTCTTTGGGAGTAGTCTCAACCTCCTGGGCTCAGACAAACATACCCACTCACCCTAAGGATCGAACACTGCCCCTTATAAAATGGAGCATGAGGCCTGCATCTAATAAACAAACAGTACTGAGTTCTCTGACAAGCCTGCTGGGCAAACCGGGGGGGGAGGGGAGCGTACCCATCACTGTAGCCTCTCAGAGAAAGAGTGCACCACCGAAATGCCAAGCAGGTTAGGCAAGCCTGCTATCCTCCACCTCACAGGCAGCATCCGCAACCTCTCTTTTTACAATGGAGCTTTACTTCTCTTCTCCTTTCTCGATCTCATCAAAACTCAACCTCCTTTACCGCTTCGTTACATTCAAGCCAATAGTTAGTGGGTATGTTTCTGGAGGAGTGGTCTCTAAATGGTTTTGAAATTGAACTTTTGTCGTTTTTGAAACAGATATGTGATTCGGTTTCAGAATGTTGAAACCACATCCTGATTCCAAATGTTACTCGATTACAAAATTTGAAACTGAAAATTGAGATTGGTTTAAATCGAAAATTGAAGTTGGTTTCAAAATCTTGAAACTGAATTTTGCCATTCTAATTCAGTTTCAAATTTTGAAATTGAATTTTGACATTCAGTTTCAGAATCTTCAAATTGAATTATGTGATGTGTTGTGTACTGTAATCAAAACCCTATGTTTGGTTTCAATACAACATGTTCATTTGGTCCTTTGCCAATGATGCATACACCAGCTAACATCAACCTCATCCTCTGGTTGTATTTTACACCACAATGGGTGCTAAAGTATATGTGATGATAATATAGCTTCTACAACGAAGTTATTGTTCAAAAGGTATAGCTACAACATACTGATGTTTACAACCCCCAACAGCTTTAACTAGCAACTCTGTGTGCATTTCCAAAATCCAAACATAAGTTTGATCTACAGCAATGCTGTGCTGTGCATTCTTAATGCATACGCAAAAGTGAAGAACTTATGGATGAGTACATCAAATTGATGACTCTTACAATTGTGACATGAGCTTCATTTGGGCTTGCATGGCTAATAGCATTTGTCTGTGCTCCTCTATCATCTTTTGTTGCTTCTCTAGTTGGTGGCATTAATGCTCCTCCATCCTTTGTTGCTGCTCCTTCATCATTCGTTGTTGGCTCTCTACAGACTGACGCTGCTTTTGTAGTTTATTTTTTGTCGAGTTGAGCTCAGCCTTTGTCAAATCTAACTCACTTTGGAGCTGTGAGACAATAGCAGGGGTGTATGAAGGTTTGTCAGAAGAGATCCCAGCAATAGGCCTCTTGCAGAAATGTTCTGTAGCATTGTCTAATCTATGAACGGAGCCCTTCTCATTCCATCCCCCGACTGCCTCAAGGAAAATGCCATCATCTTCCTAAGATGTGGGACATTGTTTTGCAAATTTGAGTGATCGATACTTGTTCCGCAATTACATATCCCGAAATTGTCAATAAATTGACTTGGTAAAAAAATAGCAAAGGTAGGTAAGCGTATGTAGCCCCACGCCTCTCATTAAATTTTCTATCGTATTTTCCCATTGCATGACCCCCAAGAATATGTTTTTCTCTCCCCAAAATTTGGGAATAGTAGATGTTAATTGCTTTGAAGAAGCAGCCAACCTAGCTCTATCGTCTGTGCACCAAATGTTCAAGAGTAAAGAATTCAGCTCTGCCTTCATGTCACGATTTGGATCTTCTTTAACATTGCTAGACCTCTCTTCGGCCCAATTTGAAGACATGGAACCAAATGCATCCATAACCATATCCCTTATAGGGTTATCTTCAATGCTAATTCAAGTACACATCCCACTTCAAACTCTTAACTCCATGTTTAGTTCACTATGATAAGTCCTTTGGTAATAATTAGGATGAAACCTATTCTTATAAATTTTTAACTTTACAATGTTATCATCCAAATATGGCACATTTCAACAATTATCACAAGGATATTTTAGCTTTCCATATTTCTTAAAATGCTCTTCCTCACTTGCAAGCTTAATAAATTCATATACTTTTTCCACAGACTCCTCACCCAGATAATTATCATCCACTATTTCATACATCCAATCTGGATTACTCCCCATTACTGCATACCAAAAACGACAACGGTTTTCTAAGAATTGGATATTTCACACTTGAAGTATGTAGATGGTCAATACAAACCTAATACCTACTTCCTAAATAAGTATGATGTGTGGGTTTTTAGAGAAATGTAATAAGCTATTATACATGTAATTATTGTACAAGTACTTTGGGCAAGACATATTCCAAAAGACATGAATATAATTTAGCAACTAAATGCGAATAAAATCTGGAAAACATATTACATGCATATGCCATAACATGGTATCACCTAATCCCCTTCTACAAAGGTTGATAGGCCTAAACCCATACAAGATTGACCATTATCGCAAGCATACGGGTAGTCGTAGTATAGATAAAAAGATCGTCCTCAGGCACCAAAACAATCTATCGAGCTTTGTTTATCATAATATGCTAAGGAGATGCTAAATAAAAGGGTTTTGATTCAACAATTTCAAATTTACTAATTCTGAATCAATTAAGGAAAAACACCTAGGAATTCATGTAATTAAGAAAAGTGACTGGATCAAAATGATAGACATGTGCTTTGCTATAATCGGTTAATTTCAAGGAATTACAATCTATTTAAAAATTTAGTCTATTCTTTCAAAATCAACCAAATTTTTCTAAACTAAGCAAAAGACGTTCTTTCAATCTATTTTGTCTTAATCCAAGTTGAATATTTTCAATTGCATTCTAGTTCACCCAACATGCAAATTTCTCTTTCAGGTCGACGCTATATTAGGTTTTATCAAGCAGTCTAACAATTAAATATCACCTTTCAGTTTTTCACTCTATTGTTTCAACTGTGCAAGCAAACTTTGGCCAAAAATTCACTCAGAATATGATAATTACTTGATAGAACAAAATCAAACCAATTATAAAACAAGCACAATTTTATTGATTAAAACATGATCCAATTATGCTTTCATAAACTAACAAATCTCTAGACAAAATAAACTACTCACACATGACTAAAGATTAAACAACTAACCAACAATTCAACGAAATCTGAGAGAAAGGGCTTGACAGAGACAACCTTCGATCAAGGGCTATAAGCCGCCTCAAAACCAAACACACTTAAGATTTCTCACTAAAACAATAATCAAACTAAAAATCTTAACTAAAAGGAGTAAAATTTTGAGAAAGAAAGTAGACTATGCTATGTTTCCTCTCCTTCTTTCCTGCTGAACGATGAGACTTTATAGAGAAGTTTGGATGTTTTCAGCCACACAGTCGAAGGAAGATGAAGAGGCAACAGTTATACAACTCACCACGATCTGTGGCAGGCACCACGATCTGAGCGTGGTCTCAGCTGAAATCGATTTTCTACTCTTGTCTTGCTCCACGGGTGTAGCATCACATAGGTGTCCGTAGAGGAGGTCAAAATACATCCAATGAGGGTCAAGTACTAGATAAAAAGGCCTAAAATCTTGAGAAATACATCAAACAGTCATACCCAAGTATAAATCAAGAACAGGAGTCTAAATAGTAACTTAAAGCACATAATTCTCATAAAAAATGTGGCAAAATGGCCCTAAAATGGTGCATACATTAAGCACTTATCAAACACCCCATACTTAAACTGTTGCTTGTCCTCAAGCAATGCTAAAATCATACACAACCTCCTCAGGATAGATATACGTAACATTCTAATGGCAAAATTAATCCAAAGATAGCCCAAAAAGATGCAAAAATTATTAGCAAACAGCCTAGGGAACGAAATTTTTAAAAACCACTTGATAGACCACAATGCCACATTTGAATCCAGCTCCTCAAATCATCAAATATAGTCATTCAACATAAGAAACAAATGAAGTTAGCAAGGTCGGTAGAACCTCACTGTAGTTATGTAGCACTCATCACTCATGTGTTTGAAAAATTATGAAGGCTCCCTCAAGTCTCATTCCTTAGAATCAATTCTACCATAAACTTGACAAGACTCTCAAATTCACCATCACTAATATGCAAACACACGAGAAAATCATGCGGACTTTCATAGAGTTGTAATGGACCCATGGGTAAAGGTAAGAGGAGAACAAATGTTTTGGAAGTAAGGAGCTAGAAGCATTAGACTAACAGCTAAATGCTTCCAACGCATCATACAACATCCTTCTTAAACCAATACATTTTATCAACAAAATATATCCCCAATTAAAGAGACAAAGAGTTGACAAATCATAAAGATTTATAATTCCAACAAGGCTAATACTCTCTTTCTTATTCACTTTTCTTTTCTTTCTTTTCTTTTTTTTCTTCTTTTTTCCTTCTTTTCTTTTTGTGTTCCTTTTCTCTTTTTTTCTTTTTGTTTTTTTTTTTCAAAAGAGTTAGCCAGGGAAAATCCATAATGAACTTTAAATTCCAACTATTCTCTAAACTTTGTAGAATAAGATAAGAGATTTATCAAGATCTCACGTCCCTTCACCAAACAACCAAAATTCACTAAAAGATAACAATGCACCTTACTAGTTCCCAATCAAACTTGATGCAAAAGAATGAAATGCTCTTCTAGTCTTGGGTTAAGGGTGAGATAATCATTTGGCTAGAGGATATAGGCTATAGTAGGAGGTTCAAATCAAGAAAAATGGATATAAGTTCAAAGGGGCTAGCAAAGGATATAATATGCAACAAATGTGGCTATTTATCATTGGGTTTAACAAATGAAAGAGAAATGCCTCAATCATATTGCCTGCAAAATGTGATCTTGAATGAGAATCAAAGCAAGTTCTAGAGAAATAATGTCAAGGAAGAGTCACACATGAAAGAAACATAAGACTAAATTGATAAATGGTCCTTAAAAGCTCAAAACCTCACGGGACATCTGCTAAGGTCAAAACTAGCGCATTAGTAAAAACATGCGACAATTCATGTAAAGACTCATAGGGTAATCAACTTGCACTCAACATGTGGTCAAAACATGGAGCTCATTTCGAAAACTCATTCTCAAACATTTTATGCACGATTGGGCGAATCAAAGGATTAAACTAACCCAAAGAAGTCTACCTAGTCTACAAATATCATCATTAAGGATTTTTGCCTTTTTTTTCAATTTTTTTTTTATGCATGCTTCTAATAACAGTAAAAACAAAAAGGCAAAAGAACCTAATAAAAGAAAAAACAAAAATACAACCCAGAATGAAAAGAAAACTAAGTGTACTTCTAAAATACTGCTAAACAAAACTAAAACCTAAAATAAGAACTCCAAAAACTATCACAAATAACATATACAAAACACAAGCAGACCAAGCCAAATCAGACATCAACCACCAAATATAACGACTAACTTCTCCATACTTGAATCACGCATTGCCCTGAATGTGGGCACATAAAAGAAAAATGAAAGGGGAGTAGCACAAAGCAATCAAAAAGGAGGTGGCGGAGGAGGATGGGGTGTTTGGCTATAAGAGATATGCCAATCCCGCTAGGCCTCTAAACCTGCCCTATAGTCCTCGAAATATTGAGTTTGGGTACCAAGCATCCCACGAAGCTCATCGTGGTGCTCTTGGACAAAGTCCAGAGGAGTGGCGTTCTCAAAAGTAATATAAGCTTAGAGGGGCACTTGCTCATCTTGGATAGACCTAAGGGTTTCTTGGAGGTCGGTATAGTCAGTAGGGGGTGGTTCAAAGGAAGAACTAAGTCCGGCTTCACTAGAATAAGGGGCTGGATGATGGGGTGTTGGTTGAACAACCTCAGCATCATGAGGTACCCAATAAAGGTTAGTCCGGTAAAGTAAGATGGTTCGATCGACATTGGGAAGCGGCAAAAGCTGGTCCTTATGGTAAATCCAACGCAAATGCCCATCCTCTACTTTACAAAAGTTCATAATTTCAAAGGCAGCTTGATCAAGCCGCTCAGAGCCGGAAACTCTATCCTCAGGGTTGGGCCCAATACTCAAAAATCTAGCAATAGTAGTGATGGAGACCATCCCACCAAACCTTCAAAAGCCATTTCCAATGATCCATCCCCCGCTAGGGAGTCCAAGAAGGCCAAAGGAGTTCATGCCATAGTCAGAAAACGTATGCACAAAGAAGAAAGTGAACTGCCCAGCTCATACCGTTTCTGACCCGGTTTTGTTTCTCTGTTGGAGCAAAATATAGAGGGGGAAATTTCCTGCACGCACCACCCCCTTAAAGCTTAAGATCTTAGCTTTCCAACAAGACCTTTTGCAAGGCATTTGGAGTCCATTTGGTCAGTCAACCAAGCCAAAACCTGAGACCGCGCACTGCAGGGCGCAATCCAGCACAGTCCGAAATAAGGCCCTAATTGGTTGACTTCCTCAACTCCAACTTTTGTCAAATTTTGCAGCATGAAAGGGGACACAAATATTTATCAGGTCATGGGTTCAAATCCCATCCAAAGCACCCCCTTGTGTTGATATTATCCAGCCAAAAGGACAAGGAAACACCCTTTTAACCGGTTTGTCTCTAGCCGGTACAAGAGGATGATTTCCCTTGGTTTTTGCTTGCCCACTTGCCTAATGACTCACCTTGGCTGCACTCTAGGACTTTTGTAAGCTTGACACCTCATTTGGGAGGCATAATAACCCCTAATGAGGTAGATTAAGCTAGGTAGTGAGGTGTTTAACTTGTAGTGGCTGATTTGATGTGTCTCTCTTCCCCACATGTACTTAGCTTTGTATTTGCTGCCTAGGGAGAGAGGGAGCTCGGCCATGGCTTGTTAAAAGGCAGCTTGGTTCCTTCATTTTGCAAGCAACTTGAATGTATAAGCTTGTGAGTTCTCAAAGAAACTCTCCCCTCAAAATTCCTAGTCTATATCTTAAGTGTGGCAACTTAAGTGGTGTCTAGGTCCCTTTATCTCAATTAGGTGGTGATTCCTAATTGATCTAAGGGGATTGCCCAAGTATCCAACAAGAGTGGCTCCTCTTGGATTATCTCTTGAAGGTGCTTGCTCTATCCACCCTCAAAATTCCTAGTGTTATATCTTGAGCTTGGCAACTCAAGTGGGTCTCTAGGTCTTCTTGATTCAACTAAGAAGGTGATTAAATTCTATAACTTAGTTGAAGGAAGAAGATTTGCCCAAGTGTGCAAACCAAGGTGGGTTATCATCACCCTTGCTAGTCCACTTGATCTATCTTGGTTCTTGATTTTCTTTTCATGTTTTCTACCCAAATGCATTCTTGATTCACTCTAGCAAATACTTGCCTTAGTGAAGCTTGAATACATCAAGTAGTCACAATACCATCTATGACTATCCTACCCTTAGTGCTAATAGCAACACTATACAATTGCTTGACCAAAACAAACCGGGGTCAAGCTGGATACTATCAAGCATACAAGACGAGAAATGCAACTCAGACAATCTTAAGACATTCAGACTATCATCCTGAGTAAAGAAACAGCAAGTCAGGATATGCTGAGCTACACAAATGCAAGGATTCTTAATATATGTGCATTTCGATGATCTAGTGCTGTACCTAAAGCTCCCCGAAAGCTCGCCCCAAAATGCTTTTGGGTTGAATTTGCGAGGGACTTGTTGGTTCAATAGATCCATACTAGTTGGAAAACTGAATATACCGTTAAAGATGCCTAAGTTCAATTTGTATAATTGTCCTTGCAAATAAAATGATATTTACCCGGCTTGACATTGAGGCCCTCTAGTGACCGCAACACGGAGTGTGTGAAGGAACTCTAGGCTCAGGTTTCGGTAGGTATGCTCTTTTATTTCTATAAATTGTCCCATACCACCTTGTGCAAACAACCACCCAATATCATCTAACATTCCTAATCGAGCTAATGATCCCTCATCATAATATCGAGTTGCCATAACCATGCATTCGTTCAAACAGTTGTATCTAGTAACATGATCAGGATTCGTTAAACCAAGGGGTGAGGAATGCTACCTTGAGCACATGCATTAGTGGAGGCTTGGGATGTCCTTTGAGGTTGGGTTGTTACCTGACTTGAGGATCCAACCTCCTTGATACTACTTTGTCTTTTGGTAGGTGCCATTGTTGCAAATCGAAGCAAAAATTAAAACTAGAATCCAAATAATAAAATTTGAGGAAGAAAAATACAGATTTTAAGTAAAAAGAAGAAGAACTAGACAGAGAAAAAGATGGTTATGGTGGATGAGTACAGGTGAGATGAGTTTGAAGAAAAAGAAGAAAAAAGAGATAAAATTTGTGGAAGAAAGAGAAAGTTTAAGTGAAAAGGATGAATTTTGAGTGAAAATGGGCGAAAAAATGAGAAGGAATGAGGTAGGATTCAAGCTGTTAGCTATGGAGGTTTAGAGGGAGAAAATGGAGGTAGAGAGAGAAGGAGCTCAAAGAAGAAGATAAGTTTGGGACAAAATGAGGGGTCACTGCAGTTGAAACCCTTAACCACAGGTCGTAGCAGGTCACCATAGACCGTGGGGTTCACCACAATCTGATCGTGGTGTCTACTAACACCATTTTTTTTGGTTTTCCTGGTTTGGCACCCCACGGCCGCGGTGCTAAGTTTCTTGGCCATGGTGCCAAACATTTTACATATTTTTTTCTCTTTTTTTTCCTCTTCTTCTCTATTTTTATCTCTATTTTTTTATGTCTTTCTTGTCTTCTTTTTTTTCATTTTTCTGTTTTTTTTTCTGGCTACAAAAAAATAATAAAATCAAAGCTAAGAGAAGAAAAAGGAAAAGAGCATGGGTTGCCTCCCAAGAAGTGCTCTTTTAAGGTTAAGAGCTTAACCCTTCTTCTATGCTCAGTCCAGATCAGTGAGTATATCGACATTGGCCATATCACAGACCACAAAATCAAATGCCTTCAATTGAAGGTACCATCTCAAAAGCTATGGTTGAAGGCCCTTTATCTTCATCAATTTATGCCATAATCCACTATCAGCATACAAGACACATCGCATACGTAGTCCATCAGACGTTCTACTACTAATTTGTTCAACCTTCAAATCAAAATCTGCATCAAATCCTTCCATAAGAGGCAAAGAGAGAACAACTTATGCAAACCTATAGTAATCATTCATAAAATGCTCGTTAGAAACATGAGCCTCAACCTTGGGCATGTTAGGCGACATAGGAGCTGTAAACTCCATCTTAAGATACTTTTGGTTCGGGTTCTCAGTAGAAATCCAGTTAAAATCAGAAAGACCTTCACAATTCAAGACATCCATGTCAATCTTAGTGGAAAAGGGAGATTCATACAACAGATAAGAATTAGGAGAAACCACTTTCTCCTTCATATAGCAAAATACTACATCACGCCCTTGCACTTCAAATGTAATCCACCCGTTTCTTACATCTATATGGTAACTAGTTGTAGCCAAAATGGGCCGACTTAGGATAATTTGAACATCATCGGTCTCGAGCATATCAACTATGATAAAGTCTTCCAATACCCAAATATCTCCTATATTGACTGACACATTTTCTAATTTGCCTATGGGTTGTGTTTCAGAACCGTCTGCTAACTGTAGTGAAAAGGGTGCTGCTTGTAATGGTCCTAGCTGAAGCTTATGAAATAAAAAATATGGCATTAAACTGATGCTTGCACCTAGATCACATAAAGCTCTCTCAATTTTCACCTTTCTCACAACACATGGGATAGTGAAGCTACCTGGGTTAAAAAGCTTAAGTGGAAAAAAGGTGGGGATCTCTACAGTGTCATTCTCTATGAATATGGCAGTCTTGCAAACATCATTTCTCTCCTTACTTCCAGCCATGGTTATTTCTCTATCCTCTTCCATTGGTATATCCTCTTGGCCAGTAAAATCTTCTACTTCTTCTTTAAAGTTGACACAATTATAATGCTCACGAGGGTTAGATTCAGGCTTGCTAGGAAATTTATTTAGGAGCATAGATGAAAGGCTAGCTTTTTGAGCAATCTAGGCTTCCAACATTTTGTTATGAGTTGTAAGAACATCAACCTTTGAGGCTAATTACTTAATATACTCATCCTGCATTTGGTGCACGATAAGCATCCTTTCCACCATTGCTTCTAAATTAGACTTTAGGGGTACTTGAGAAGGAAAAGGAGGTCTTTGAAAATCGGGAGGTGATCTAGCATTTATTGGGGGTATATTCGAAGGGTTTGGATTAGACCTATATGAGAAATTCAAATGCTTTTCCAGCCTGGATTGTAGGTACTAGAGTAAGGGTCATTGGTTGGCTTCGGGCTAAAGTTTTGAACATAGTTAACTTCACTAGGATCTTTGAAAAAAGGACTCCCAACTTGACAATTCAAAGTCACATGCTCAATAGAACCACAAATTTCATAAGGGGAAGCGGCACTAGAATTCACAACATTAACATTCATTCAGTCTGATCTTTGAGTCATATCATCTACTTTATAGAAAGAAAAGTAAGCACATTAACTTCAAGCTTACCTCCAATCCATTTGGGTCGGCTACTTTTAATGAACCATTGGAAATTGTTAAGTGTCATCCCCTTAATTAGGTTATGGGCCTCATCTTCAGTTTTATTCATCAAGGTTCCTCCTGCCGCTACATCAACAGTGGACCAAACAGGTTGGGTCACACCATTATAAAAAGCCTGGATAATCATCCAACGTTGAAGACCATGATTGGGGCATAAACGCAACAAATCGTTAAACTGCTTCCAAGCTTCATAGAGTGTCTCTTCATCTTTTTGCGTGAAGTTGGTCATTTGATTTCTCAAACTTGCCGTTTTACTTGGAGGGAAAAACTTGGCAAGGAAAACACTTGTTAACTCATCCCAAGTGGTAATATGTCCCAATGGCGCAGAATGTAGCCAAGCTTTCGCTTTATCCCTTAATGAGAAGGAAAATAATCGCACTCGAATGGCATTGGTGGAGACTCCATTAAATTTCAATGTGTCGCACATCTCTAAAAAGACCGAGGGATTTAGATTCAGGTCTTCCAAAGAAGTTCCTCCAAACTGGGACTGTTGCACCATGGAAATGAGTACCGATTTGAGCTCAAAATTGTTGGCATCAACATAAGGGCGAGCGATGCTTGAGGCAATCCCTTGGACTCTAGAGGTAATGAAATCCCAAAGCGTCCTTCTTTGGTCACCTCCTCCTCCTACCATGTTTTTTGGATTCCTTCTTACCTTACATCTTTGTTCTTCAATCTTTTGCCTCTTCCTTCTTAAGCGGAAAGTCCTCTCGATCTCAGGATTAGGTTTGTATAGGAATGGACTTTGCATAAATGGAGAACATTCCTGTAAGCACTATCACCAACACTACCTGAGCAATCAAACAAGAAAAATAAAAAATAAAAGTAAAAGACAGTAAAATACTTAGTTAATTTCGTAAGACTAGCTCAATGGTTAACAAATCGGTCCCCGGCAATGGCGCAAAAAACTTGACCGCTGCCACAAGCGCACGGGCAGTCATAGTATAGATAAAAATGTCGTCCTCAAGGACCAAAATAATCTATCTAGTTTTGTCTATCAGAATAAGCTAAGCAAATACTAAATCAAGGAGTTTTGATTCAACAACTTCAAATTTACTAATTCTAAATCAATTAAGGAAAAACACCTAGGAATTCATGTAGTTAAGAAAGGTGATTTGATCAAAATGATAAACATATGCTTCTCTCTAATCGGTTAATTTCGAGGAATTGTAATCTATCCAAAAAATTTAGTCTGTTCTTTCAAAATTAACCAAATTTGCCAAATTAAGCAAAAATCGTTCTTTCAAACTAATTTGTCTTAATCCAAGTCAAATATTTATGATTACGCTCTAGTCCTCCTAACATGCAAATCTCTCTTTCGAGTCGATGCTATGTTAGGTTTCATCAAACAGTCTAACAATCAAATGTCACATTTCATTTTTTCACTTAATTTTTCAAGTGTGTAAGCAAACTTTGGCCTAAAATCTACTCACAACATGATAATCACTTGATAGAATAAAATCAAACCAATCATGAAACAAGCGCAATTCTATTGATTAAAACATGATCCAACTACGCTTTCATAAACTAACAAATTCCTAGATAAAATAAACTACTCATACATGATTAAAGATTAAACAACTAACCAACAATTCGATGAAATATGAGAGAAAGGGCTTGATAAAGACAGTCTTTGACCAAGAGCTTTAAACTACCACAAAACCAAACACACTCATGATTTCTCCCTAAAATAATAATCAAACTAAAAATCGTAACTAAAAAGAGCAAAATTTTGACAAAGAAAGTGAGCTATGCTGTAGTTTCTCTCCTTCTTTGCTGCTGAACGACAAGACTTTATAGAGAAGTTTGGATGTTTTCAGCCACACAATCGAAGGAAGACACTGCTCACCACGGTCCGTGGCAAGGACTACGGTCCGACCGTGGTCTTAGCTGGAACCGATTTTCTTCTCTTGTCTTATTCCACGGGCGTAGCATGACGTGGGTGTCTGTGGGGGAGGGCAAAATACATCCAATGAGGGTCAAGTACTTGGTAAAAAGGCCTAAAATTCTACAAAACACATCAAACAACCATACACAAGTATAAATCGAGAATAGGAATATAAATAGTAACTTAAAGCACATAATTCTCCAAACAATGTGGCAAAATACCCCTAAAATGATGTATACATTAAGCACTTATCAAAGATTCCTATGACATTTGATTGTTTAGGTTGTATCATTGTACAATAAAATTTCAGCAACATTTCCTCATAGTTCTCCAAGCATGAATTTTAAAGGTGAGCCAAAGGAATGATTACCATCTTTAAAACAATATTGACGAATATCATATTCGTATAGGATTTTATGAGTGTTGAGAGTCATTTTAGGGGATTTATATGCTTAATTGTATGATTTATGCCCCTATTCCTACTCTTATCCTTGATTTCACTCGTTTTGAGAGATTTTACAGATTTCGAGTTTGTGATCTGCTACGTATTCAGCCAACAAGGGGCTAAAGTCTGCTAAGCATGGTCCCGATGCCTTCTGCTACACCTTTAGCCTCTAGGGGACCAATGGTCATCCGCTATACCTTTAGCTTTCAAGGGGCTAAGGTTTATTAAGCATGACCCATAGACTGCCCGCTACACCTTTAGCCCCTAAGGGCCTAAGGCTAAAACAATGACTTCCAAGCTATCCACTACACTTTTGGCCCCCCAAATGGGCTATAGTTTGCTAAGCGCGACCCCTAGGCTATTTGCTACACTTTTAGCCCCCAAGCACTTAATGTCTATTAAGTGTGGCCCTGAGATTGTCCTCTACACATTTAGCCTCCAAGGGATAAGGTCCTCATAGCACGACCCTTAGGTCATACACTACACCTTTATCCCTGAAGGGGCTTAGGTCTACGTAGCACACCCTCAAGCTGTTCACTGCACCTTTAGCCCCTTAAGGTCTAAAGTCTAGAAGGTATGATCCTCATGTCATCCACTACAACTTTTGCCCAAACGGCTAAAGTACGTTAAGCGTGGCTCCGAAGCTGTTCGCTACGCCTTTAACCTCCAAGGGACTAAAGTTTGTTAAATGTAGCTTTGAGGCAAGCCCGCATCTTTAACCCCTAAGGGGCCAAGGTCTTCCTAGCACAGCCCTTAGGTCGTTCATTACATTTCTAGCTCCTAAAGGGCTAAAGTCTGCTGAGCATGGCCTCAGGCCATCAGCTACATCTTTAGCCCATAAAGGGCTAAGGTCATCCTAGCACAACCCTTATGTCATCCATTATACTTTTAGATCCCAAGGGGCTAACGTATGTCTAGCATAGTCCTTAGGCTGTCTGCTACACCTTTAGCACCGAAGGGTTAAAGTCTACCAATGGGGCCATTAGGCTGACCGAAATGCCTTTAAGCATACAATAAAGCACAAGAAGAGGAGGATACGAGAGCAAAGCATAAATGCCAATCCCAAACAACATCCGTTCATTTCATTCATTTAAAATATATGTACAAAAAAAACAAAAGAAAAGGGAAAAGGGCAACAATGGGAAAAATAAATTTTAGCTCCACCATCGCGAGACGCCGTCAAGGTCTCACTTGACCTTACACTTTCCTCGAGTGCATCCTCATAAGCTACGGCCGCAGGTACCGCGGGGTTAGCTATAACAAGTGTCGCAGTAGGATGCAGACAAGCAGACAACAACCCATCCTTATGGATGCCCAACCATCTCTCAAACAAGTACCACTGGATGTTTTCCAAAGCCTCCTTTAGTGCCTCAACCACGATCTCCGAAAGGACACCCAGCTCAACCATGTTACTCACCACCATGGCATAGAACGTCGCATGCACAACTCAGAAATCTCAACTTCTTGGGTGATCTCCTCCGCGTCCTCCTTAATATAGTCCAGGTAGATTAACTAGTAGTCTGTAGGCAATGGGTAGGAAGGAAGAGAAGGCACGATGCTGTCCAACTTCCACTAGTTGAAGCTCTCCTATACATGAACAACCATTTTTGATGTGTTGAGATAAAAGGGAAAAAAACCATGATCACGTGATAATGATTTCCACCAACAATGAGGGGAGGTTAAAAACAAATGAGAATTCACCTCCTTCCTCCACCGTTTTATACTACGGCAAAACATCTCGAAAGGAGCAGTAGCATTAAATGTCCAATAGGAACCTAAACGGTGGACAGGGGCAATGAATAACCCCTATATGCATGCAACCGGTATTAGAAGATAGTGAAAACTCCTAAATAGAATTAGAAGCAATATTTTCTCTACATTCTACTTGCATCACCTTCTTGAAGTCATACGAGTAAAATGTGAGGTTAAATGATCTAGAAAAAGCCTCCTGATGACATCACAGCTACCACATCAGCAAATGGGCCCAATTAGCATGTGACATGGAAGCATAAGGACTAGGCTTGAGTGGCCCACCGAAGGAGGTTAAAACTAATCTCTAATCAAGCCTATGAAGACATAAAGCCTATGAATTTAGTATGCCACTGTAGTTCCATATTAATACCCACCTACCCAACTTGAGAATGACATTCAATGTAACACGAAAGTCCTGGCTCTGACATTATCTCTTGTCAGGGACTACCTCTTTTGAGCTGAAGATCTCATCTTTACTCGAAAGATGTGATTTTTATTCTCCTTTCCAGAAGGATCCTAAAGTTGTGAAGGTGGTACATAACCTTAATCTGACGAGCCTTAATCTGACGAACTTGCACATACTTCAGATTTATTTTTGGATAGTGCAAAGGCGTTCACATGTTTTCGATAGAGGACTGAAATCAGGATTGATTGGTTTAACAATGTATAATTTCATTACAGTATTCTGATTTATCTTGGCTTCTTTTACAACGAAATATTTTCATTAAATTTGTTTTTGTGGTTCTTTCATACTCTGCTGAGCCATTTTGTTGAAGTGTAGGTTTTTGCAAGTGAGATAAAAAAGCATTTGCTCGTAAGGGACTTTATTGGATTGGTGCAAAGTTGGCTCATCATGAGCTTGAAATCATCTTTTTATCCGACTACTTATATGCGTTTTTCTTAATTATAATTTGATTATCATGCTCTTATGCTCTTAGACTATTTTATCCCCTCTGTTGATGACACTAATTAATGTCCTAATTACCTCAAAGCGGAGACACCTGATTCTATTTTGCAACCTTCATGGAGAAGAATGATTAACCAATGGGGTTTGTCATTTTCATGAAAGCGTTTGAGTTAAGTTGATCTGCATTCTTCTATATTAATGGATTAATTCAAACACAAGCATGGATTAATAAATTTTTAGACAATCATGGCAAGCTCGATCTTATCATAACATTTAATGTTTTCCTCTGTGAACTTCTTCGGCATCAAATTGCAATATTGCGGGTAGCATCCCCTGTGAATATGCGTCTCAATCTTTCCTTACAGCTTAGAGTTTTAGATATTTCTCAGATCGTTCGTGTTCTCTTTGCTTTTTTTGTCTGCCATGTTTGTTGTTTGGCTACAGTTATTGTCTTGTATTAGGACCTACGTCTCTGAGCTTACGTTTGCCAGGTACCTTTGGCTAAACCTTATATTATTCGGTCTCTTATTATTTTGTGCAATTTTATACTAACAAATTATGGATCTTTTTTTTTTTTTGTTAAATCTTTCCAGATGAGCAATTGCGGTGTAGAAAAGAGAATGAATGGTAGCATCAGTTTGGTGCAGTGGGAGGAAGTTATCATAGTTCAGACATTCATCCATAGGGTGCTCTGACAAGTTCTGTTAATTTGATTTGTCATATCTGTATTATTGTGTTACCTTCAATTCAGGAGATTACCCAGAATTCGATGGAGAAAGGGCATCTCGAGAATGGAGATAAGGTTGAGCCTCAACTGGACGTTGATTAGCTCTCAGTAACATGATAAAGTTTAGAGACAGAATGCAGGAATATGCTTTGTGATTGTATTCATGTACGATGATCCCATACAGCAACAGATCACTCCCTATTTATCCGAGGCCTCAAACAACCCTCCAACAACCTAACAAGCTTCTTAACAACCTCTCCCGGCAAACAAAACAAACCACAGTTATAACTAACAACCCACGTGATGAGCACGTGATCACTAAAATCCCCTGTATCATATTGTTGTATTTTGATGTCATCAATTGATGTGACCATGTTCAGTAAATTAGACCACTAAAGAGTTACTTGCTCATCGTTTTCGTTAATTGCATCTAGGTCATGCCTAATATCGGAAAATCTCTTGTTATGTTTAGGGCATGTATTTAGCTGTTTTTGGATGTATTTTGATGTACTTTACTTTTGGCGGTTTAGATGGATTTTGGTAAGACATGAACCCCCCCCGGGGCCAAAAAAAAAGATTTTCTTTTCCTTTCCTGTCCTGCTTCCCTGTAGTTTTCGCATATAGAATGAGTTGAAGTCTTATCTTTCTGCAGTGGCACTCAGGTCGTAAGTTAAAGCATTCCTTACAAGGCTTGTAATTTTTCTTTTCCCCTCCAAAATATCTGCATTCTGAAATTTTTTACTAACTCCATCATAAACTGAACTAAAAATTATGGTTGCTTTCCATTCCAAGTAATCAAAAGCTTGGTTTCCTTGGAGGGTAATGAATAGAGATGAGGAACAATTTGTAACCGAACATTGTTTGGCAACACTTAATTCTGATTAACTATGAATCTTAGAATGAATAGCATATAATTTGATGCAGCTGCATGGAATTAGCTATACTCACATTTTCTATTTGATGTATTATTCTGTTGGTGGGTTTTCATTAATTCTCTTGCAAGGGATGGTGAGATTTTTATACTGACTACCATTTATGTTGATGTGGTTTGTATTTATGCTTTCGCTATCCCATCGTCAATTATATGTCTAATTTTAATTTAATTTATTAATGCGATTCCTTTTTGGTTGAAGAGATGATAAGCAACATGGTCTACCATTATTGCTCTGAGCTAATGGCCGGTATTTGAACATACTTAGATGACAGAGTTGTGATTTTCTGTTGAGGATCTTGTTTGATTGGTGCTATTGAATAAAGTGAGTATAAATTGTAGAAGTTGCTACTTTTCTCTAGCTTGTTTTGCTCCTCAAATCGACAATTATTTACATATCTTGGTTTGCTCTGTACAGTTGCTGTGTGTATCATTATTGGGTTTAGCCCACAAAAGAGGCAAGACTGGGGGTGCTTGTGCTGTCTATCTGGTTCAATGACATTGTTGTAGCATGGGCTAGATTCCTAAAAAGTGTGAAACTTTTCATTTACCAGATTTTTACTATTAATCTGCTAGGTGCTTAATCAAAATGGAAAATTAGTTTTGAATGTGTAGTTTTAGGATTCTTTTTTGCTTGATCATCTGGTAGGGAAAATCGGTTTTAAGGCATGATTACTAACTTGGTTGATGACTAACCAAAAGTGTTCCTTTTGTTGTTTAGTCTCTAAAAGTATAATAATCAATTCTCTCTTTTTCCATGTTCAGGTAATCTTTGAAGTTAGATTTCTTGAAATTAAGTGTAATGTTCTCTTTCTAGGTTGGGGGGCGATGGCTTCGGCAGGAGTCTTATAGTGTTTCCATGTTAGTGCACTTGATCATATGGGTCGAATCATTTCTTTAAACCATAGTCTTGTGCTGAACCTTTTCTTTCTGGCTCATGATTCTTTCATATACAGTTGCCCATGTCTATTGATATATTATCATAGTGTTGCTAATAATAGCTGCTATATTACGTACTGATCAATCAGTGATATCCCAGCCTAATGTAGTATAATCATATTACTATCTTACTGATATCAGTCATTCTTAATGTTACTGTAAGTTTCAGCTTTTAGGGGCATTTTTAGGCCAAGGCAGCTATGAACAAAGGAGTAATATCTACCAGGTACGTTAAGTTTCAAGTTCTTTTTGAGCAGTGCATAAGTGAATAGTTTCAAGGAAACATCGTCTCAAAAAGAGCGAGACTAGAGTGTCCTTCATGCTTTGTGATGTTTATTATCAAGCGTAGCTTGAGTTAGTTTAACATAGATTAAATGTTGCACAAGAAAATTGCCCTTCAATTTGAGTTCATCAGAGATATCTACACTCTGGATAGAAGGAGATCTGGATGAAATTTGGCTTCATTAACTATTTGAGAAATTGGCTGAGATTTGTAGGGTTTCTGTAACTGACTCTCTAATGGTCTGATGCTGTCATTTTTTGTTTTTGGTGGTTTGGTCATGCTTACATTTATGGGAAAATATACCGGGACGCTGTATTCCAAAAATTCTGGGGGTTCACTCCTACATCTTTTTTTGTTAATATGCAATCCCTTAGTGTATTTGTTGAATGCATTTCTTACGTGATTCAAAGGTATCATCAGAATTATTCATGGCTGAAGAGAGTGAGCAAGTCTTATGAGCCCTGGACTGAAGTTTCTATCATCACTGACTGTTTATTACGTGTTTAGTTCTTGAACTATTTGATGTATGTGGCATGGCTAGTTTTAGCTCTTATAGATAGGTAGTGTGCTTGCTCAATTCCGTTTCATCTCGGTCCTTTTATCTTGTTCTATACTTTTGTTTGCCTTACTTTTTAAGTTTCAATCTTGGTTCATTTATCTTGTTTTATACTTCTCTGTCTTACTTTTCGAGTTTTCAACCGTGGTTTATTTACATGTTCATATGTTCATATTTGTCTTTTCTTTTAAAACAGAAAAAAAAAATGTTAAGCTTCATGTTTTCATGGTGGGTGCTTGATGGTAATACAAGTTGGTGTTTTCTTATGTTTTTGTTGATGGAATGGCTTTTCTTCTTTTCTCCATTGACTTATTTTTTATTCAATTTCATATATGCTTATTCTTGAAAAATTAAAATAGCTAGTATGCATTTTTGACGATTTTTAGGGTATATTTTATAGGCACCCAGTTGAGCTCTCAGGTGTTAAAGTTGGTTACGAGAGTTTTGAATGTTAAATTATGTCATTGGTGGGAACCTAGGTTGATGAAGACCAAGAGGAATTCAATTTGATTGGATTGTTTCTTTAGGTGGATAATAATTGATTCCTTATTCTAGACTTCTAGTGGTGAATGAAATGATATTATTGTAAGGTGTACATCTTAGTTTAAGTTTGTAAATAGATGTGAGCACTTGCCATGGAAGGCTCACGAGCCAAAAATTTGGCATATGGTCTGAAAAACACCATGCATTAGTGATCTGCTTTGCTCGCCCCATGTCCAGCTCATGGCCGTGATCCGCCCTCCACACATTTTTTCTTTTTCTTTTTTTGCCAACTAAGCTCTTAAAAGTCTAAAACCCATTGATGTTAGTGGTAGAGTCCATAAAATATTATTTTATTTGGTCATCCAAGTTGGTGCTCCATAGAATGTAGAGAAGAGAGAAAAAGTTAGCTTTTTAGATGATATGGAGGGTGTGGGCCCCACTTGTGATCCAAAATTATAGATTACCATTGCATATGCTCATGGCTAGCTAGAAACATCGTTTCATGATAATTTTTGTTTATAATAATAAAGAAATTTCATTGTGTTAATTGCATGAAGTTAGCCATAGAAACACCACCTATTATAGGAACCTCTGTAATCCCCTACCCTAAATCAATCAAACAATCTAACAACCTAACATAACCAAACATTAATTTTGCAATGTTCAAAGCTACCCTAGACAAATTGCACCTGGAAGTTAAGATGCAAGCTCAACCAAAGTTCCAACAGCATTGGGGGTCATGCCCAATCCAACAACTAGTGTGTGCCTATGTGTATATGTGTGTGTCTATATATGTATGTATATTTGCACACATATATCTATATCTATTAGTATGGACCCATATTTGACACGGTATATGATAAAATGAACCTTTAGGAAATAAATACCATTGAAAAATAAACAAATGGATTTCTCTGAGCTTTTGGCATCGTCCGTACTGCAAGGACATATTTTTCAAGGGGGCAAAAAGAAGTCTACGTACATAATTAATGTTGTAAATTTATCAAAATGAAACAAAATATCATGAGGTGACGTAAAGACCAACAAAAAATATTTAGTGAGAAAATGGTCAACGTAGTATAAGTGGGTAAATCCATTAGGGTAAAAATGGGAACACTACAATCATATTCGAAAAGCCATTGCCATTCAAAAATTTAACCCCCTTTCAAGATACAATTTATGTTGACCTTCACATCTTCTAAGACAATAAGCTAGTTTATTGGCTGTCCAAGGCATAAAATTCCTGTAACATACATCAAACTAAGAACAAACAAACCATTTTTCATGCAGCACTACCTCAATGCTAGACATTGGGAAGATTCATTTCTTGAGCTTTTTCATCGAACCAAGATGGGCTAGCTCAACCACATTCTTCATTGGAACTAATTAGCAGCTAAGCAATCCAACATTCTGACATATATTAATCGAGGCTAAGCGATCCTTCTGAGAAAGAAGAAAACCTCATCTTAGCTCCTAAGAGAACATTATGATCTTGCTTGATAAGAATATAAGCATACAAAATACAAAGTTGCTTCATTTTGTGCCAACACAGGGAATATACTAGAGCAGTTCTAATAAACTGCGTAAACAACCCTTTAAAAATGAGCAATTACAATTGACATACCACACTAATGCAATAATGAACTAAGTTGAAATTAAAACAAAGTCAAAAGATGCCCTTTTCTGTTAGAGTCAACCTCTCTGTGGGCAGTGATAACTACAAGGGTAAGGTCAATTACATCTAGATCTTTCCAGACCCATGTTGAGTAAAATTACCGCAAGTGTACAATGTAGTTGTAACTGGCAACTGACAAGTACAGGTCGTATCCACAAGAAGTTGTGTTTTCAAGCGTATCAATCTAGATAAATCAAAAAAGTTATAGGAAGTAGAACTAAACTACTGAGTTAAACAAACAAGTCTTCAATTATAATTAAACTTAAGAAATCCAACTAATCAAGTCAAACCCTTACCATCGCAAGTTATGCTAGCATTCAAACATGATCGACTGCACCATCAGAACTCACCCAAGCCCTCTTTTAAGGTCAAAGGATAGTTTAATTGTTCTAACTGTCTATTTTTACGGGGTCAATCCAATTAAACTACAAGAGTAGCAGCCCTTGATCTACTTAGGATTTGAACTATTTTCATGTACGAACACTAGCTATCCTCTATACCAACACTAGACAGTCAACCTCACTCTTCTGCACAAGTCAATTACCCCAAAACCTAGATGAAAACTCTTTCAAGCATTTCATCAAACACTTGATGGGTGTAAGAGAAAACCCTAAATCCAAATATAAACGAGGTAGGCGAAAGTTTAAACAAGATCAATTAGCTATATTAGCTGCTAATCACAATCAAAGATCACAACTTTAATCACAACTAAACATCAAAAAGAAAATCAAAAGCAAAGAATTAATAGGCTAGTAAACTAAGCAAGAAGAATGAAATTAAAGAGAGAGAGAAGAGAAACTTAGTCTTGAATTGCAAAATCCACAATCTTGTATGTGATATACACTAATCTACCTAAATTATTCTCCCCCTAATGAGGTTTTAGTGGCTAATAGAGACCCTAAAAACGGCTGGATGAGAAGTCCTCATGACAGTCTAAAAGATCCCTCAAACAAATTCTGAAATCTACTTAAATATCACGAAAACCGGGAACACAAACTACCGTGCTTCAACGCACAGGTGCCCGTGCACCCCATGCACTGGCAAAATGCATGGTTGTGCAATACCCCTATGCAGTTTCGAGAATCAGGACTGCAATCTATAGGTTTTCTGCACAATTGTGCCATTGTGCACGGCCAACCCTGCACTCTTTTTGACCCTTTAGACTTGCTTTTCTGGCCCTCGAAACTTCATAAGGCCTCTTTCCTTATCAAAATATGTCCTCATGACATTCTTTTCCACCAAACTAGTGATTTTCTTATCTTATTGGCAAGAACTCCGGAAAATAAGGAAAACCACTTATAAAGCACAATATGGACAAAAGAAGACAAATTTGATCCTTTCTTATCAAGATACAATATAAAACTAGTGGGAAAAGGGAATTAAATAGGGCCTAAAATGATGTCAAAATAGAGGTTTATCAAATCTCCCACACCTAGCTTTTGCTCGTTCTCGAGCAAAATAAAGAAAAACTAATACAAGTGCCTAGTGCCTAACTCATTTTCATAGAAATCACTGTTATATTTAGGGTATGCAATAAGCACTTTAAACCCCTTGGTTCTCCAAGTGGACAATTGGGGGTTGTGAGTGTTTGCAGAAGAGATACCTACAAAATCTTGAAGAAGAAAAAAGAGAAAGACAGAGAAAGAAAATAGAAAATCTTTATGCGTTTACAAATAAAAAACAAATATATACAAAGAAGAAAACTATACACATTCTAACCAACCAAATCACCCTTGTAAGAAAAGTATTAGCTTGCATATAAATAGAATCCACATGTTAAGACTCTCAATCCCTATGGATGATATCAAAGCACCAACTTTTTACCCCACAGTACACCAAAATTTGCATCCATCCTAGGAATTAGTGCGCAAGTGCATCATCATTCTAGGAGCTAGGCTTACTAGAATCAGACCCAATCCCACTTGATTTACACATACTATATTATTGACTTACCAACTTAAAAAGCAAGCTTTCCCAGTAGCAATACTGCCACAAAGGGTAGCACCTAGTTATGCATGCCTCAAAAGGATATTTGCCATTTCTGACTCCAATACCCTTTTTTTTCTCCTAAAAGCAAAAATAAAAGTAATTATGTACATTAACAGGTGAGAGAGTCAATCGTGGAAGACTAAGACCCTAAGATAATAATGAAGTATAAATAAGGATTGGATAGCACAACTACAATGAGCTAATGATGTTAGAATTAAGGCCTAGAATGACACTCTTAGGACAAAGATCTATACGCACATCATACTTATGTAAAGTTAATAGTGAAGGTACAAGGGATCAAAGTCAATCAAGATAGGACAAAACTCCCCAAAACACTAAAAACATTTTTTTTCGAATTTTTTCTCTCTTTTTATAAAAAAGTTTGAAGCATTACTTCTCCTCCCCGCACTTAGATCTCACAATGTCCTCATTAGGAGCTAAGGAATCACCATACCTACATTACACATATGTACATAAAACAAACTTACAATAGTAAATAAACAGAAATAAGAGACAAATTGAGAAAGGAAAAAAAGATTTATACAAAAATAAATAAATAAATAAATAAAGAGGAAAGAGGGTGAATTTACGAAGTTAGGCGTTGAGTACATCTAAACTATCACCTCCTCAAGATGGGGCTATAGGAGTAGGAGGATCATCAGCCACTCCTCCGTATCACTCAAGACTTGGGTCTCCAGCTCAGACACCGTCAAAGCTCTCAAGAGCTTATAATGTGCTAGTACATGCATCTCCTTATAGTATGAGTAAGAGAATGCTAATAAAAATACAATACAAATGATTAGTACCCTCTTAAACTTATCAGATGCCGGGAAAAATTGAAAGAATGATCAAAGAATGGGGTCCACCTTATTTTCCTAGGCATGTCCTCTAGGTACACAATAAGGGTCAATGGAGGGAACATAACTCCTAAAATCACGTATGGATGCATACAATACATGCACATGAGGGGGGTGGAAGGGAATAAAGGAGATGGATGGGGGGTGAAAGGGAATAAAGGAGATGGAATGGAAACAAAGCCAAGGACCTCAACAAGAATGAGATCCATGGATATAGGGATAGGAAAGGCACCAACAACTACATCATCACCACATGACTCCTCTAAAGGTCTCCACTAAATATTGTTCAACCAATACAAGGTATTCTAACCAAGCAAGTGAATCATCCTCATCATAAGGACTAGCATCTTCCCTAAAAAGCTTTCCCACCTTAAGCCCTGTGCACTAAGCTAAAGAAATGGGAGAAATAGATAAGGTTAAGACACACTCAACAGTGTCTCTAGGGTTGCTAAGATGCGGCAACAAATGACAATGGAGTTAAAGGAGTGTCAATCACTTTCTCTAAGTCAATCAAAGCTATGTCAATAACAATATCAGACTTTAGGGGAAAGGAAGACTCATCATCATCATGCAAACTAACATCAAGTCCAGAAGAAGGTAGGCTAAGTTTGGTCTCAATGATAGGTGATTCTCCCACAAATCATTTTTAAACTTAGAAGTTTGCTCATTCATTGTCTCTATCATGTTATTTAGTGTGATGAAGCCTTTATCAAAAATCACACAATAGGGACAAGAATTCACATCATGATTAAAAGATTGGCAATTAGAGCATGCAATATAAGCACAATGAGGAGGATGATGACAACAATCCCTAAATTAATCAATACATAGCGATTGAACGTGCAAATTATAGGGATTGCAGGAAGGGTACACAAAAGACTCACTAGCATCTTTAGATTGCCATTGATGCCAAGCCTAAGAGTCAAGGCAATCTCACAACGCATCAACATTTAGACAACAAAGACAACCACTTATAGACCCCAATGTAGCTCGGGTCTCATGAGTTATACCCTCAAGCACAACTTCACATATTTTTCATTTTTCATACAAGAAACACACATATTAAGCATGATAATCTTTCACTGCAGACAAGCATTGCCAAAAGGTTTATGCTCAAATTGAGGAAAATGGAAAGTAGACATTCTTTTTTTTTTCAAATTTTGAGTTTTTAAATTTTTTATTATTGTTTTCAAATTAAAAGCCTAGCCTCGAATGCTCAAGTAAACTACAATATTGAAAAACGACACTCCATAACAACACTACCAAAAACTTGTTGACTAAAATTACCGCAAGTACACGGTGTAGTTGTAGTTAGTAACCGGCAAGTACGGTTGTGTTCACAGGGAGTTGTGTTTTCATGCACCAAAGCTAACTCAAGCGTATTAATCTGCACAAATCAAAAAGTAACAGGAAGTAGAACTACACTACTGAGACAAACAAGAAGACTTCAATTATAATTAAACCTAAGATAAACCACTAAACAAGTCAAATCCTCACCTTCTCAAGTTATGCTAGCATTCAAAGATGATCCATTGCACCATCGATCAGAACTCACCCAAACACTCCTTCAAGGGTCAAATACTAGTTTAATTGCTCTAACTGTCTATTTTCATAGGCTCAGCCCAATTAAACTATAAGAGTAGCAACCCTTGACCTAGTTAGGATTTGGACTATTTTCATGTCCAAGCACTAGCTGCCCTCCCTACCACACTAAACAACCAACATTGCCTTTCAACGCAAGTCAATTGCCCTAAAACCCAGATGAAAACTCTTTCAAGCACTTCATCTGACACTTGGTGGGCATGAGAGAAAACTCTAAATCCAAATATAAACAATGTAGGCTAAGGTTTAAATAGGATCAACTAGGCATCTTATCAAAGATCACAACTTTAATCACAACTAAACATCCAAAAGCAAATCAAAGCAAAGAATTAATAAACTAGTAAAAAAGCAAGAAGAATGAAATTAAAAAGAGAGAGACAAGAAACTTAGTCTTGAATTGTGAAATCTACAATCTTGTACATGATTTACACTAATCTACCTAAGTTATTCTCCCCCTAATAGCGCTTTGGTGGCTAATAGAAACCCTAAAAATAACTGGAGGAGAAGCTCCCAAGATTGTCTAAAAGGCCCCTCAAATAAGGTCTGAAATCTGGTTAAATATTACGAAAATTAGGAAGACGCACGGGTACCCATGTGCCCCACACGCTGGCAAGATGCACAGTTGTGCACTGCCCATGTGCAACTTCGCGAATCAAGACTGAAATTTGTAAGTTTTCTGTATGGTTGTGCCATTGTGCATGGCCAACCATGCACTCTTTTTGGTTATTCAGACTTGCTTTTCTAACCCTCGAAACTTCATAAGACCTCGTTTCCTCCTCAAAATACGTCTCGATGGCCTTCTTTTCTATCAAAACTAGTGATTTTTTCATCTTCTTGGCAAGAACTCCTGAAAATGGGAAAGACCATTTATAAAGCATAACCTAGACCGAAGAAGACAAATTTGACATTTTCTCACAAAAATTAGTGGTAAAAGGGAATCAAATAGAGGCTAAAATGAGGTCAAAATAGATGTTTATCAACCCTATATAAGCAAGACCCATATTGGGAGTTTGGTGTTGCTACTGTTGTTTATTTTACATACATAATTGGAGGCCATGTGACATTCACAATACTGAACCATGCAAGCATATAATAAGGACTTAAAAGAGCAATACACCCTCATCTCAAATAAGCATGTCAAGACAAAGCCAAGTAGGAAAGCTCTGTTAGTAAAAGACAACTTCCAGTAAACTTGAAGTCTATCCTTCTAATGCCCTATGCATTTGTTTCTAATAGATTCAAGGCATTTACACAATGGGCTTGCCCCAAAAGAATTATAACGATAAATGCTTACTAACTCCAACAATATTGTGCGACAAATTCTAGAGTTTTGATAAGGAGAGACGGTTGGTGAAATAAAAAATAAAGGCCCAAGATCACCTAAAAAATGATAAACGAAAATAGACAAAAGAAATATGAAGGATATTGAACGCAAATATGTTTCATATGATGGTTGAAGTGATATTCTAGATCAACCATTGTGATGGAGTACCTTCTGCTCCAACTTTGAAACATATACTCTAAAAATGTCACCAAAAGTCATGTTAAATTAAGGCCCCTCCCACCCCCATAAGAAAAGCTTGACATATGCATTAAATTGAGCAATATGAAACGAATGGTGATAAGAATGTTCATTAGGTCCTAAAATTCAAAATAAGATATGTGATGAGTCCTTAAAGTGCACTCTATTTTGAGGTTATTTTGTACCATTTTTAGGAAGAATTATGTGTATCATGCTATATTATGCACTCATTTTTCTGTTTTACGCTGGGTTATGGCTCTTTCCTATATTTTACAGGTTTTTGGACCATTTTACCCCATATTTGACCCCTAAATCAGTGTAGCTTGACCCCCTATTGACACCCTCAAGTCACTATGCTCGTGGAAGGAAGAAAGAAAAGAAAAAGGTCAAGATAGAGCTCACCACAGGTAGTCCCTGGTGAAGGCCATGATCCGTGGTGAGTCTATAACTACAAGTCTCTTCGTTTTCCTTCATCGTGTGGCTGAGATTTATCAAATTCTTCTTTAAATAGATCCATTTTGCAGCAAATTGAAGGGGACAGACAGCAAAAGAGAACTCCTATTCTCTAATATCTTCCATTATTTTCAATTTTCTTAGTTTACTTTTAGATTTCTTTGTTAGTTTTGAGTTTAAGAGTGAAAGTTGTGAAGAAGTGCTTGATGTTTTAGAGCCTTTGCAAAGTTAGGAAACCCTTGGAGGATCTCCAATTGTGCTAAGTTTTCTTCTTTCAAACTTTGTTTGGTTGTTGTTATTTCAAATATGTGTGAGTCGTTTTCTCAATCTAGTTATTTTTAGCCAAGTATTGATATTAGAATCTCTAATTTTTCTTTAGTTGTGCTTGTTTTTGATTGGAATTGGTTGAATTCTATCTTGTGTGTGAGATTGTTGTAAGTGAATTTTGACCAAATTTACTTGGTAATTCTAAATAGTTAAATGAAAGACTGAAAGGTGAAACTTTTTCTTTGACTGATAAGATAGGCCTGACTTAGAAATACTTTAGAAGGACTTGCATGTTAAGAGGAACTTTAGCCATAAAAAAATCCATAATTTAGACTAAACAAGGACATTTTGAAAGAATGACAATTGGTTAGTCAAGGCAATTCAGTTCATTTCGAAAGAAGAGATTAAATTCTAAATACGATTGCACCCCTTTTAATCTCCTAACATAGATCAAATGTATGTTATATTCCATTGATCCACATCTTTATTAGGAAAGACAAATCCTACATGTCTTAAATTGATTGAATTTTCTAACTAGATTATAGCGTTATTTAAACACCTAATTGAAATTTGCTTACTTAGCACTTTTATAGGACAAAACTCAATAGACAACATTTGGTCTCTGTGGGAATGATATCATTTCTAAACTACAACACCCATGTGCTTGCAAGAAAGGTCAATATGTCGCATTGGATGGGTTTGGAGAAATGACACCCATACTAGGATAAACAGGGCAAAGAGCATCACCAAGATTTGAAAATGAAAAAAAAAGAAGTTATGTCAACATATTTGTAAACCACAATGAGCATTATCAATATTAGAACTTGTAATTAGAAAAGTCATAGTATTTAATTTTAGAGTAGATTAAGCAAAGTGCCTTTGGCACAATAGCAATCAATGCAACCCTAAAGATTTCACCCTTGGTTTTATTGCCGAATTTGTAGGAAGCTAACTGGGTCCTCCAACTAATGTAATCAATATGCCACTTCACCCTTCCCACCCCCAGTAAATGCTCATTATTAGTCCACTGGATTTGCCCTGCGTGAACGGGTCACTAGGTGGACGACATACAAAATAAAAGGGGGAACGAAACTTGGTTTCTGTTAACAAATGTATTTGTGTTGCCTATTCAAGAAACCATTCGTCATAAACACATCAAATATACATGTGCAAATGTCAATAGAGGACTTTAATGCTAAGCTAGCAAGCACTGCAATTATTTTAAGTAATATGGTATACATAACTAAGCAACTGGATATGAGATATGAGCAAATTAGAAACTCCAAGAAAGCATTTCTTGCCTTTATTTTTTAAAAACAACTGTAATACGTTAGAAACATAGGATGCTAGTTTGAATTGTACATTACATTTAGCCAACCATCCCCCCTAACCTAAAAAAAAGGAATGAATTAAAGAAGGGATTACTAGATGATAAAGAATAGAGAAATCATGAATAACAAAGTTTGACGTGAGTCTTCATATAGAGGGGCTCTATGGCCTCTATGATCGTCACTACGGCGACTGCTCCCAGCCCTTAAGAATTGAATTGTAAATTGTATAATTTACCCACCATTAAATCAAAAGACTTAGTAGAACAATACTAACCAAACAATTGAAAAGAAAGGTGAAATACTTGTATCTTTGCAAAAGCTACAATCATCGATTCATCATTAATCAAACAGCACTAGAAATCTGAAGAAGCCAAATTCATTTTTCGAGAAAATAGAGACATCTAAAAACCTGAAAGTGAAGGAAAGAAAACTCAAAAAAAGGAAAAGAGATCCTTAAAAAATAAAGTTGAATGCAGATTGCTAAAATTAAACAAAAAGAACGCCAAACCTAAGAATACATACCAAATTCCTAAAAACATATACAACTGGACTTGGGTTCCCAAAATTGATCAGAATTGAAGATTTAATAACCAAAAACTACTTACCAAATCCTTGAATATGGTCGGGAAAAAGGCTTTAGTGTAATTACCTTTGCAATTGATGATTGGTTGTTTTATCCTATCCTAATTACTTCACTCATGTCGACTCTCAAACTGGGTCCCTATTGATGAAGTTTTGCTCTATCTCTTGCCTCTGTCTGGTATTTCTAATGTTTTATAAAAATATAGGTATGGCATTACTCTGAAGTCATCAGACACAATATCATATAGGAAAAGAGGACATTCCTCTGTCCATGACACAGGGGAAATAAAACTCAAAGCATATTTATCTAAGCTATATGTAGCCTTATTAGCTTGTCTACCTATATAAGAGAGATAGAAAAAAGTAAAAATTTGACTCTTGACTCATGTAGGCCTTGCTACCTGTTAGGAATAATATTAGAGCAACAATAATAGCGGAAGCGATAGGATGAGTTAGAGATTCAGAATTCAAGTGAATAACAGAAAACAGAAATAAGAAGACAAGAGATTTAACGTGGAAAACCCAATGCGGGAAAAACCACGGACGGCGACAGCACCAGAACAATTCACTATGAGCAGGAAGAATACAACACGATCACAATCACCACAGCGATTTGATCTAAGAGTAGAATTACAACCTCTCTATTGTAATCTCTCACAAAGTACTTCTACCTCTCAATGTATGTATGAGTACTGGAGATATTTTAGATCCTAGGCTTGACCCTCTTTATATAGGGTCTCAAAAGTAGGGTTTTCCCCCCTAGCTTGAAACCCTAGCCGCCAGGTGGAATTTCCCCCTGAACAGAACTCTAACCGCCTTCCGAGGGAGGCGGTGTAAACACACAGGGCACGACCGTGCCACGTGGCATGGTCACCCCGTGCCACATGGCACGACACCCCTGTGCCGTTTTTCTGTCCTCTTCGACTGGACGTTCTTCGTCTTGACACGCCCGTGTCCTGTGTAGCACGGTCCCACCGTGCCGGTACTTGGATTTTGGGCCACGAAACCCAACAATCTCCACCTTGGACCAAAATCTCCAATTACTGCTTTCTGACTCTGTCATTGCACCCCGAAGGGTGACGCCCCCTCCCTAGGGGCACTGCCCCGATGGGCACTTAGTGGCTGTGAATACCCACTAAGTCCAAGCAATGCTCGAACTTAGCCAATGGTAGAGGCTTGGTTAACATGTCTGCAGGATTTTCTGACGTGTGAATCTTCTTCACTATTATTTCACCTGCAGCAACTGTGTCTCTAATGTAGTGGTATTTCACACTAATATGCTTGGTCTTCGAGTGGTAGGCATCGTTCTTAGTCAGGTGGATGGCACTCTGACTATCAGAAAACACAACAGTTGAAGTTTGTGGGACTCCGAGCTCGATCATAAGGCCCCTTAGCCCGGTAGCTTCCTTCACCCCTTCAGTAGCAGCAATGTACTCAGCTTCAGTAGTAGACAAGGCTGTAATAGACTACAATGATGCTTTCCAGGAGATAGCACTTGCACACATGATGAAGATATACCCAGATATGGACCTCCTACTATCCAAGTCACCAGCATAATTAGCATCAACAAAGCCTACAACATCTGATGTATCAGCTTTGTTTCTATCAAACACCAACCTCTTCCCTATAGTACCCTTCACATATCGAAGGATCCATTTCACAGCTTCCTAGTGATCCTTCCCAGGATTGTGCATATATCTACTTACCACACTTACAGCATGTGATAAGTCTGGTCTAGTGCAAACCATAGCATACATCAAACTACCAACAGCACTAGAATAAGGTACATTAGACATTCTTCTGATGTCTTCCTCTGTTTGCGGGCAGCATCCCGCAGACAGCCTGAAGTGTGCAGCAAGTGGAGTGGAAACTGCCTTGCAGTTGTCCATGTTGTATTTACTTAGTACTTTCTCAAGGTACCGTTCTTGAGACAAGTATAGTTTACCTGCTTTCCGATCCCTGTGGATCTCCATGCCTAGTATCTTCTTTGCTGCACCAAAGTCTTTCATCTCAAACTCCTTACTGAGTTGAGATTTCAGCATGCCAATTAAGTTCTTGTCTTTAGAAACAATCAACATATCATCGACATACAGCAGTAGATAAATAAAAGTACTATCAGAATACTGTCTAAAGTACACACAATTGTCATATCTACTACGTGTATACCCTTTTTCAGTCATAAACATATCAAAACGTTTATACCACTGCCTTGGAGCTTGCTTGAGTCCATACAAGGACTTTTGTAATTTACATACCAATTGTTCCTTTCCAGGAACTGCAAACCCTTCAGGTTGTCTCATGTAAATTTCTTCTTCCAACTCTCCATGTAGGAATGTGGTTTTCACATCAAGCTGCTCCAACTCCAAGTCAAACAATGTGACAAATGCAAGAAGGACTCGAATAGAGGTATGTCTAACAACAGGGGAGAAGACCTCATTGTAGTCAATACCTTCCCTTTGGTTGCAGCCACGAACAACCAACCATGCCTTCCATCTTGCATCTTCAACTCCAGGAATTCCTTCTTTCTTCTTGTAGATCCACTTGGCAGTTAAGGCTCTTCGGCCTTTAGGCAGTTCACAGAGTTCCCATGTTCGGTTCTTTTACAGACTTTCTATCTCTTCTTGCATAGCTAGGATCCAGTTAGGTGAACTTGGGCAAGTGATTGCTTCAGTGTAATTTGAAGGTTCAGCACCTTCAGGCACTTCCTCTGCAACTGAAAGTGCGTATGCTATCAGCCCCTCATCATCGTTGTAACGGGCAGGTTTCCTGATCTCCCTTCGAGGACGATCACGAGCTATAGAATGGGCAACCTCCTCCTGAGGTTGATTGGGACTGATAGTTCCAGGTTCAGTAACCTGGGCCTCCCTATTGGGTTGATTAGTAGCTCCACCTTGAGCTGTTACGGTCTCCATCTCTACCTCCACATTGGCATCTTCCTGATTACCTGCATCAGTAGAAGGAACAACAGTATTCTTCCCAGAAGATAACATAGCAGTCTCATTGAAAGTAACATCCCTGCTTTGAATTACTTTCTTAGACTCAGGACACCACATGCGGTATCCCTTAGACTCAGATGCATATCCAAGTAACATGCATTTGACAGCCCTGGGGGCTAATTTCCCATTATTTACATAGGCAAACACAGGACATCCAAATATTTTTAAATTAGAATAATCAACAGGATTACCTGACCATACTTCTTCTAGGATTTTGAAGTCAATGGAGGTGTGTGGTGAACGATTTATCAGGTAGCAAGCTGTAGAAATAGCCTCTGCCCAAAAGGCCTTGCGATCCCAAAGCTCGGCATGTGAAAGCATACATCTAGCTTTCTCCAGTAGAGTCCTGTTGATTCGTTCTGCAACCCCATTTTGCTGTGGTTTACCAACCAACGTCTTGTGCCTAGCTATGCCATTTTTCGTGCAGAACTCTTCAAACTCTGACTTAACGAACTCAAGACCATTGTCAGTCCTAAGTTTCTTGATCTTTCTCCCAGTCTGGTTTTCAACCAGAGCCTTGAACTTCTTGAACATGGAGAATGTCTCATTTTTCTGTCTCAAGAAGTAAACCCAAATCTTGCGTGAGAAATCGTCAACAAAAGTTAACATGTAACGCTTACCTCCACAAGAAGGAACCTTTGAAGGACCCCACAAATCAGAATGAATGTAGTCAAGGATCCCCTGAGTACGGTGTGTTGCTTTCGAGAAACTTACCCTCTTTTGTTTCCCAAAGACGCAGTGATCACAAAAATCGAGCTTACCCGTACTAGCGTTACCAAGACAACCTTTCTTACCCAGAATGGTCAACCCTTTCTCACTCATATGGCCCAACCTCATGTGCCATAACTTTGTATCATCTGTTGTACCAACTGCAGCTACACCCGTAACTGTAGCTCCTTGTAGAATGTAGAGATTGCCTTGCCTCAATCCCTTCATTATCACCATGGCTCCCTTAGTTACCTTTAGGACACCATTTTCCATCGAAATCCTGCAACCATTAGTCTCAAGAGTACCCAAGGATATTAAACAATGAGTCATGTCAGGTATGTGGCGCACTTTAGACAATGTTCTAATTGTCCCATCATGGGTTTTTATCTGAACAGTACCTATCCCTGCAACTTTACATTTAGCATTGTTACCCATAAGTACCACCCTAGTGTCAACTGCCTCATAGGTGACAAACCAGTCCTTATGAGGGCACATGTGAAACGTACAACTAGAATCTAAAACCCAATCAACATCCACTCCCCTTTCGGAGGTGGTAGCCAAAGAAGTAGCGAGTAACACATCACCATCAGACTCCGACTCTACTACACAATCAGCTGTAGCAGTTTTCTCCTTATCCTCCTTTTCATTCTTTTTCTTTAATTTCCAGCAGTTAGCCTTGATATGACCCAATTTGTTGCAGTAGTGGCAGGTTTTATTAGAATGAGGATTCCTTGACTTAGAACGGTTCTTTTTCTTATTACCGTTCCCCCCTTTCTCAGCGGTTCTACCCCTGACAACTAATC
Source organism: Carnegiea gigantea (assembly GCA_029747015.1). Taxonomy (NCBI): domain Eukaryota; kingdom Viridiplantae; phylum Streptophyta; class Magnoliopsida; order Caryophyllales; family Cactaceae; genus Carnegiea; species Carnegiea gigantea. Next base: position 221,274 of record JAKOGI010000192.1, on the reverse strand, counting down.
CCTCAGACTGATCAGCATGGATGTCTTGGTCAAACTTTTCTTTAGACAGCAGGTTAGACTTCACATCCTCAAACGATATAGTATCCGAATTGCTATATAACATGATTTCCTTAAAGTGTTTGTAGGAAGGGGGTAGAGACACAACAAGCAGAATGGCCTTATCCTCATCCTCAATTTTAACATCCAAACTCTCCAAATCTACTAGAATAGAATTAAATTCATTCAAGTGTTTTTGGACAGGAGTACCTTCAGCCATACGAAAGGTGTACAATCTTTCCTTCAAACGGATCTTGTTGGCGAGACTCTTCGTCATCTAGAGTTCCTCTAGCCGAGCCCAAAGATCCACCGCAGTTGTCTTATCTAGCACCTCTCGCAGAACATGTGGTGCCAAGCACAACTGTATGGCTGAAACCGTTTTCAGTTCCAGTTCCTCCCATTCGTCCTCTGTCAACGACCTACGTCTCTTCTTTACATCTTCAGCCCACTGTTCTTCTGTCATCTTCTCAGGTTTTACGTGAGGTCCCTTCAGAACCTTCCACAACCCGTGCTGAATGAGAACTGCTCTCATCTGCACCTTCCAGAGATTAAAACTAATCTCCCCATCGAATTTCTGAATATCTACCTTCATGATAGAAGACATCCTATAACCTGGCTCTGATACCACTTGTTAGGAATAATATTAGAGCAACAATAATAGCGGAAGCGATAGGATGAGTTAGAGATTCAGAATTCAAGTGAATAACAGAAAACAGAAATAAGATGACAAGAGATTTAATGTGGAAAACCCAATGTGGGAAAAACCACGGACGACGACAGCACCAGAACAATTCACTATGAGCAGGAAGAATACAACACGATCACAATCACCACAGTGATTTGATCTAAGAGTAGAATTACAACCTCTCTATTGTAATCTCTCACAAAGTACTTCTACCTCTCAATGTATGTATGAGTACTGGAGATATTTTAGATCCTAGGCTTGACCCTCTTTATATAGGGTCTCAAAAGTAGGGTTTTCCCCCCTAGCTTGCAACCCTAGCCGCCAGGTGGAATTCCCCCTTGAACAGAACTCTAACCGCCTTCCGAGAGAGGTGGCGTAAACACACAGGGCACGACCGTGCCACGTGGCACGGTCACCTCGTGTCACATGGCACGGCCGTGCCACATGGCACGGCACCCCTGTGCCGTTTTTTTGTCCTCTTCGACTGGACGTTTTTCGTCTTGACACGCCCGTGTCCTGTGTGGCACGGTCCCACTGTGCCGGTACTTGGATTTTGGGCCACAAAACCCAACACTGCCACTTCTAGGTATGTGATGATCTCCTTAGGATCATTAACAACTTGCTCCTCCTCTAAATAATCTGATTCCAAATTTGCTCCATAAATTCCAACTTGTTGTGCCCATGTTATGGCCCATTTTAGGCCAAAACCTTATTTTAAGCTTATGGCTATGTGCAACTCCCAACTTCATTGCAAAGCAAGCAAATACCTGCCCTGCAATATTATGGATAATGACATCTATCCCTGCAATAAATTCCTGCTTATTAAATATAGTATCTACATTAACTTTATAGAAGGAAGGAGGTGGTTTGATCCACTTATGTACACCTATCCAAATCACTTTTGTCTGTTTATAATTTGCTTGTTGTTTGCATCCCAAAAAACTTTAAGCCGCACTTTTACTTCTATTTTGATCAACATCAGGTGTTACTCTCCTAGTTTAATATGCGCTCATTCTTGGCTTTCTAAAGCACGCAAGAAAAAGTGACTACCTTGGGTGCCTCTCTATCATTTGTCTTAGAAAAACAAAATTAGCCTAGGGCTGAAAGGAGGAGATATGTCCAGCATTCAGTATCGTGGTTGGTGAGTATAAATCCCAAAGTCCTTTAGCTGTATTACATATCCATACAATTTGAAGTAAGTTTTCAATTACTTCCCCACAAAAGTCATATCTTAGATCTTACAATATCCTCCTTCTAGCTAAATTATCCTTGTGAGAAATAACATCTCAATAGCCCCTCTAAAGGAAATCCTTCCCTACCATAAAGACATCCACTCCATATTTTATCCTATAATCCATCATTGTATTTTTTGCCTTTCCCCATCTCCACCTTAACCTCCATAGCCATCTCATATCCAATCCTCACAATGTAAGGCCCATCACTGCTCCGTGATCAAATAATCTCACCATTAACCAAATCACCACTTAAAGGCAGGGTCTTTATCTCCTTAATATCCTCCTAGATAAAAAAATAATTGCCTTAATATGCTCCTCTCCCACCTTTTCCCACCTTCATCCCAAGTGATTAAATCTCTGAGCCATACGTTTTGATATCTTTAAACAAGTGGAGATCAAACCCTCATGTTCTCCCCAATTGGAAGCCATCAACCATACTAAACTTTTATGTTATCACCCACTGCAATTCTCCATCTACATCCCTTCTCAAGTTTGGTCCTACCTACCAAGATACTTCTCTAAATATAACTTAACCGAGAGCCATCTTTTGCCTCACATAAAGTCTCTTCTAGGAAAGTATCTTGCCTTGAAAATTCTACTAACTAAATAAGATGGATTCTTCATACAATCTCTACTCTTATTTGGCCAGCAAAGCAAGATTGAACTCACAAAGCGATCTAAAGCCCATACCCCTGAACTTTTGAAGGATGCACATCCTTTCCCATGAAATCCATTTTATACCCTTGCCTCCTTCCCCAGAACACCAAAAAAATTTGTTCATATCATTCTGAATTTTAGCAAAAAGAGATTTAATGGGTAAAAAAATGCTGATTCTATAGCTTTGCATGGCTTGCACCATGAACTTCCAAAGGACTTCTTTCACGGCTTTAGATAATACATTAGAGTTCTACCCCTTAGTTTTTCGCCAAACTCTCTGAGCATAAATTTCCCACTTCGAACTCCCCATCAAGAAGGTAGTCTAAAGTATTTTCCTTCACCTCAGGGAGTAGAGATTTGTAGCACCTCTTTCATTCCTTATCCAATCTCCGCACTTATGCTCACGCCAAAGAAGATCAAAGATTTTTCGAAATTAATGGCTTGTCTAGAGCATGCTTATAGGCTGTTGGAACTGCGTTTAGCTTCTCTGCTCCTCCACCCCAACTTTATTAAACATAAAACAAACATCAACGAAAAGCAAATGAGGCACCCTCCGTGCCCTTCTATTAACTTGCACCTCATGTACTTGACCATTTCCTCGCTTTCTCTCGTTAAGGAAGTAAGTCCTTTAGCACATAGAATGAATAAATAAGGAGATAATGGGTGTCCTTATCTCAGATCCCTGCTTGGACTCTCCAATCTCACCTCCTCACTATTAACCATGACCAAAAAATTAACTGGTTGCAAGTAAGTCATAAGCCTTACCAATATCCAATTTTACTACAACTTGCAGGCAATTAGGTGAAGTATTGTGTTTCAAGCATGGATAGTCTCAAAAGCAATTAGAATATTATCAAAAATCAACCTTCCAGGAACAAAAGCACTCTGATTTTTAGAAATAATTTTCAGAAGTTCAATTTTCAATCTATTAGCAAGAGCTATGGATATAATTTTGTATAAAACATTGCATAGGCTAATAGGTTGATAATTAATCATAGTTTCAAGGCTAGTGATTTTGGGGATTAGAACTATATTAGTTAGATTGATAGATGGATTGATGATTAAGAAAATTAAAACAAAACCCGCACACACCGTTGCAAAGAATGTCCCAAAATTTTGATAAAAGAAACAAGGCATACGATCTAGGTCAGGCGTTTTGTTCGGATGCATTTGAAAGATAGCCTTCTTAATCTCTTCCTCGATGAAATCCCTATATAAGAGTTCACTATCCCGAGCAGAGACATATGGGTGGATAGCATTGGGGATTGGATTAAGGCTTAGTTCTTCAGCAATAACACATAGTTTATCAAAGTATCTTTGGCCACTGGTTGTATGTTTACAATTTCCTCAAGCCAATTAAATGTTTTATCTTTAAGCCCATTTTCCGAGTTTTCCCTCCTTCAGTTTCACTCTTTTATGAAAGTAATGTGTATTATGATCCCCATACTTAAGCTTCTAACCTTTGACATGTGTTTTCTAGAATACCTCCTCTTGCTGTAAAAGCTGATTCACTGGAGTACATTGTGCCTTATACTCATCAATAGACTATCTAGTTGGAGGTTTATTTTTTAAATTTTCCAGCTTGTCCTTCTCCTCGTTAATCTATGAGTCAGGTCCTCGAAACAACTTGTACTCTATGTTGACAACGCATGTGAAATGCCCTCCAGCTTGTAAAGTATACGTCTAAGCCCTCCATTCCACCCCATGCCTCATTGACTACATTCTTAATATCCTCTTCCAAGAGTCAATTATATTCAGAAAGGACCTTCTTCCAAGAGTCAAATAGAAGTAATAACGGCATGTGATTATAGTTAGTTGTTGCTATATGTCTTACCTGCATCCGTGGGTATAGCTCTATGAAGTCTATAGTGCCAAACCTGTCAAATCGGTGTTACACATTTTTTAGTCTAGCCTTCTATTGCCCCATGTAAAAAATGCCTAAAAATGGCATCTTATTTTTAATTTTCAAATGACAAAATTTATACCCCAACTTGTGTACTTCAGGGCCCAGTCGCGTCTAAAAGGCTAATAGAGCCTAAGAGCCCAAATAAGCTCAAATTAACAATGTTAGGTGTCCAGTGGTGATCCACTCTAGGGAATACAAAATTATTGAGTTTATTTATCAATTTTTTCATTAAATAAGCTTTCTAATGGCATATTATACACTAAGTTCGATAAAGAATGGAAAAGATACAAGTCGAATATGTGGCTTGTGCTGAAAATGACACATGTTCACTACTTTTCTTATATCTTGTCTCATACTTGCCTTAAAATTATGAAACTAGTTTGATTAAAAATTAAACTCAATAAGCTTTCAAGAAAAAAAATAATCACTCAAAATGAGGTCATATATCAAAGTTATGGCCAAAACAAATTGGGCTGTCTATAGCCCAGCCTAGGAACCTAGGCAGGTTCCTGCTTCCAAGAACTAGGTTGGGTTCTCTATCTGGAAACCCAACCAGCTCCCTCTTTATGAGTTCTTTTCTGCCTAAGCAGGATTAATTAATTAAAATTCTAGGTTGATTAGTTTACTGAAACCAATTAGTCAGAATCCTAGCTGAATAGGTGAACCTGTTTAGATTAACCTTAATGAGTTAGGAAGAGACCTCTTATTTCTAAACAATTCAGACTATTCGCTTAACTACTCACTATAAATAAGGGGCTACCCTTAGGGGTTAGAGGCATTAAATTGGCATGGGTTAGGTATCAGTGAGATGCATCAAATTACTTATAGGCATCATAACACATCAAAATAATTTGAGAGAGGGGAACATCAAAATTGAGGAGATAAGTACCCACACATTGGAGATAGAGAATCAGGTTAACCATTAAAAAGACGTCACTTTGCTGTATTCTTTAGTAAATTAGGTAGGTTATCCTAACGTAAAAACTCTATTTGTCCCTACTTTTCTACTCTATTCCTCTTTTATGATTTTTTAATGCTAAATTACCAAAGATGTAGTCTTTCGTTAGTTCCTTGTTAGCTGTAATTTATTTACCTTACTTCTGTTTGCATTGGACTAAAGTTTATACCCTTTTGCATAATTATATGAATGATTCTAATTGATTGCATACATATATGTTAGTATAGTTAAGTTTTAATTTCTCATATTGATTAGTAGAGGGTGTTAATGATGACGGGCACTAATGGGGTGCAGTCCATCACATCACTGTACCTTTGCCTCCAAATCTAGAATAGTGATTCCAAACCAAGGGGTCAGGAGTCCCCACACTAGGGATTGCTCGAGGCATTTCCAAAACCCTTTTGAAGTACCGTTAATTTGTCTCTTCTGTGTCCCTATCGATATGATCTACTTCGAAAGGTGTTATAGTTTGTAAGTTTCCTAGAACTCACTAACGACTCCATCTAGCTAAAGACTAATTGTCTACTGTTTTATTTTGGTATCTGTTCATGCATTGCTGCCTAAAGGAGAACAGACTGGGATCTAGGCAACAAAATTTGCTTGGACCAGAATCAGGGATCTGACCTAACTTAAGAACCCAGATTCTAGGCCATGCTGACGAGACCGTTAGGACCTAGTTCAAGAAAGATGGACCTGGTCCTACCCAGGGCACCCGACTGAGTTCTCTGGTCAGGCCTAAGCCCATTCTTTAGTGAATTTGTAGTCCTGTTCTGCCTAGCCTTCAATAAAAATAAAAGTAAAAATAAATAAATCTATAACTTCTAGAAATTTATAAAAGTAATTAGCACATGAGCCCTAGCCATTCGTAGGGGATCGCACCCATGGGGAGCTGGATCCTTATAATGGCAACCCCATTGCAGACGTTTTATAAGGGCGAGATTTGAACTTCAATATAGGAAATTATCTTAATTGTACTTGCATTAGGCATACTTACATTATAAGGCACTCCCTATCGAGGATCAACCGCGTCTCTAGGTGAAAACCTTATTCTACCCCTCGAAAAAGTGGCTGGTCACTTGGTGGGTCCATTTAGACTTCTAACTCAGCAGGCAGTTGCTTTACCACTCATGACATACTTTTCTGGTCTGTACGACTCGGGTAACCATCCAAAACATTCTAGTTATATGATAAACCCTGTGGGTGGTGTACAAAGCATTAGATCAAGAGAAGATTATTCTAAACCTGACCTAAAATCCATGTAACATAGAACTCTTGTTTAGGTTGGAAGTCTTCTGTATGATTTGGAATACAATGAGGCCTTGTATGATTTAGCTTCTTTATCCTAAAGAACAATGCATTGATGCTGTGAGTCTTAGAAGAGCCCAGATTAGGAGAAAACTGAGTCTAGGAATCGGAGTAGGAACCAACATGGTTTCTAGGACAATTAAGTCCTACCACGACCCTTCATTAAAAATATAAAAAGGATTATAACTCGAGCAGAGAGTACCAGCTTTGGCTAAATCGGGGTGCTAAGAATTAGATTAGGGACTAAAAATGGTTTTTAGGCCAATTGAGTCCTAATAAGACTCTTGACCTAGAATCTAAAAAAGTATCAAATTCTAATATAGAAGTATTAGGTCATGTCACAAAAAAAAAAAAAAACTCGGTCGGGATTGGAACAAAAAAAAGAAATCGGTAATCTGTGTTTGGGGGCAAAATAGAGTTCGTGTCAGGCCTAAAACCCGGTCGAGATCCCTTAGGGACTAGCTGGTAGAACCCGTCAGTTTGCATGCATTAAAGTGCAATAGAGAGTCAGAATAAGAACAATTTGGGCTTAGCAAGAACCAAAGTGGCATCCTATTAGGAAGTCAAGGCAGGTCTTCGTCTCTTTAGGATCTGCATCCATGGCGTAAAACAATATTCTAGCTCTCAGGTTAGGGTTGGGTCTATAAATCAGCATAGTTCATTTAGGGTCTTAGCACATCAGTTGTAAGATATGTGAGGTCAAAGAGTCATGCATTATTATGCCTCATCATGCATAGTCCATGAGTCCATCTAGGCTCAAGATCCATAATATGGCCTATTAGACCTCTAGAACACTAGTCCACTCCAGGTTATATCCAATCGCGCATCATATTCATAACGCATAAGTCTAAGTAGGACCTGGATATCTTACCTATGCATAAGTTCATGGTTCATACATGATATTCCCTAGATCTAGGATCCCTATATGAGTCCACCTAGATCCACTCATGTGTTAAAACCAACCCATTCTAAGCAAACCAAAGCACAGTCATACTTAGGTTAGTGTAGGCCTGTGATTCACCTAAGAAAGACTTGAGTCTGACTTAGGCTTATAAGTCAACCTTCTAAGCCCCATTTCAGCCAAACACCTCATATCTTAGCCCAATTTCAGCCCATCAAGCCATTGTCTCATTCCCCTCCAACCACAAGTCATTAACAATTTCCTCTAGCCAATATCCAGCATGGTTAACCACTTATAATATTTTACCAGCCTAAATCATCACCTTATTGCTTAGGATAAGGAAGAGCAAGAAGGTATAAAAGCAAAGTCCATAAACTATAAAACTTATGTCTCAGAAAACTCCACCTGTTAGGTAAAAGTCAAAATCCAAATTAAAGTTCGATACTTCACCAATTCCAATGGTAGGCGGTAACAAACTAGCTCAACTTATGAAGATGATAGAAAAAATATAAACCACACTAGATGAGAGTGAGAAGAGTATAGCACTGATGGCCACTACACTACAAACCCTTATCAAGGAAACATCTACCAAAGTTGCTAACACTTGGAAAGGTAACTATCAGAATAGGGATAAGAAAGACAATGGCCCCATAAGCGAAGAGGTGCATGCTGTAGACTGCTACTCCAAATACACTACTATTGACACCACTTATACTCAAACATTAGAACGCTTACTTTGTAAAGGTATGATTCACCGCCCCAGCAATTAGACTAGCGATGAAAAACACATGGAAGGCCAAAAACTGGGATCTGAACAAGTACTATTAATATCACCGAACAAGGAGCCATAATACTGAGGATTGTTGGGCCTTCAAGAATAAGTTAGAAAGCATGTTCAAATTAAGGGAGCTTTCTATACCCGAAACTGCTTACAACACCCAACAATGACAACAACCTTCTTAGATTTTCATGATAGGCATTTCAGCTATTTTAGAGTACCAAAGTGAAAAGTGGCACGTGTCTATAGTTGAATCCAAGGACCAAAAAAAAAAAAAAAACCTCCACACAAGAGACCTTGAGTTCAGATGCATATTAATCCAGTGTCATGTTGAGTCTTAGAGTAATAAGCTTTCTTTTCCATCATAAATTCTAGTCTGATGTAACCTTGATTCATTATTAAAATCATCGCTTCCATTAGTTTTTTGCATATTTTCATATTCTTTTTAATGGAATGCTTCTGTCCTATGATGAATCTAAAGGAAAAAAAAGAGAACAAAAAGCAGAAAAAGGGGCTAGCTCAAAAACCTCACAAGGCGAGCTAGGTAAACAAGAGAGCAAAATTTTTTAAAAAAAGACTAAAGATTTCAATTTATGTTCTGAAAAAGGGGAAAACTAAGAACTTTTTACAAGAAGTCATGCAGCTTTAAATGATATGCCTAGGATCAGAGGACTCCTTTGGTAACATGCATTAATGCCTTTATTAAACTTAATAAATTTCTACTTAGAACCTTTTTGAGCCTTCAAATAAGTCTATTTCTTTAGTAATCAGATCTCAACTAACCAGGGAGTGTGAGTGAATCATGCGCGATATTAATATGACTCAGTAATAAAAAAACAGAGAATGTTTGGGCCAAATGGTCACATCCAGGAAAAAAAAAAGGAATAAAAGAGTTTGAAAACAAGAAAGAAATTGCTGATTTGCAGTAACTTCATCACCCTTGCACACTTAGGGATTTCATAAGGGTCGTTTGAGACTTCACGCAGATTCCCTTGGCACCCTAACTCAGAAGCCTAGCTTAAAAAATCCTACTAGAGGCATCCATCCTTTAAGCTTCGTGTTCTTATCCGTAAACTATAATTGGCCTGATTCCATGTTGGGTATATAGATAACTCCTTCGAGGCCTGACCACAAAGATTTTTTCTATAAAGAAACATCTCAATTGAATCCTCTAGTTTAATTAAAAAACAGAGAAAGAATAAAGAGCGGCTGGCTCAATAACCCAAAAAACAGACCAAGCAAAAGGAGAGTGAAAATAAAACCTTGGTTTTTGAGAATAAAGAAGCATTCCATTGCATGCACTCATCAAATCAGACTTGGCAAACCATTCACCCACTTTGCACCTCCCCTCAATCATCATAGCCTCTAACCTCACCTTCCAAAATTCGAGACTCTTAGTCTCAATCAAACTATAAATCCAACAGTGAATACTCATTCCATATTCGTAGCCTTTCGAAATGGGCACTCATATATTATGCAAGATAGGGATCTCTCTAACATTTTCCTAGATAGTTAAGGCTCCCTTCATGATAAATATTTCCCGAAAAAGAGATGACCATATTCTTTACAGTAAACTAGTGGTTACTTTGTGTAGCACCAGGAAAAGCATCTTCCCAACATGGAAATGATCACATCTACTCTAGTGGACTGGGGGCTAGTAAACCTAGCAAAAACGTCTTTGGCTATCACTATTCTTACAAATCTAGGGTTTCTTTCATAATAAATAGAAATTAGGGGCTTCTTCAAGATAGGATCACTTTAATGCAAAATTAATTAATGCTTCTTCCTCAAAAAGAAATATTTCCCAACCTAGGAAACTTATGACCCATGACATAGCCTAACCAAACCATCACCTAACTCTTTACCCCTTATCATGAGCCACGGAACATCATTGTGCCTAACCCATGAGTTTTGTGTACCTTAATTGCACTTTATCTAGTGGACCTCAAATTTAGTGTGAGACCAGCATGCTTGCAAGTATAAGTCATCATCATGTCTGCCTAGTCAGCAGAATCATGTTTGCATAGTCAGCATAATTGAGTCTGCATAATCATTACGTCTACATAATCTCATTCAGGCTAGCAAGTGTTCCTACATCAATGCATAGGCCATTTAGCTTATTTATTAGAATTCCTTTCACCTGATCACCTGGGAACCTTGGATTAAAGAAGAGTGCAATCAGTCTACACAAAAACCCTACAAAACAAGCAACTCAACCCTACTTAGCCATGAATCTATAAGACAACATCAACAACTGTCATAGAAGACATTTATACCTTAAAAATCACCTTAATCTGGCTTAGTCAAAGTAGGGCCTCCAACGTCGAAGCGGGCTTTGTGCAAGCATCATTGCCTAAGACACAAACCCTATCAGGTATTTAAGGTGGAGAGGATCTAGTCACAGAGGACACCTCATCCTCTTTATCTTAACAAAAAAAAAAAAGATACCACAGCATCCAAGACATCTTCGTATTCTGCAGTCTTCCATCGGAAAGGCATGACTTTAATGCCCAAGTAGCAAAAAGGGGGTCAAACTTAAAGGTTTGACATCTCAATATCCCATGCCATAAAGTCCTCAAGGATTAATCTTCAGGCTCACATGTAAATAAGATTACAGGGGTCTGGTTAACATATTTTCAAGCCTAACCACTGCTAAGTTCGCAGTGATCTGACTGCAAGTCTTCAAGTGCTTAGGGATTTAGCCACATATCTTCAGGCTTCCCCATGCCTCACATGATTATATTCTCTCCATAAGAAGTTAAACTCTCAAGCTAAAGAAAAAAATAGTCAAAAAAGATAGCCATGGGGACCCAGGCGAATCTCCATGTGCATGGGAATTCACAAGCATCAGAAAAACAAAGCATGCAAACAAAAGAAGAAAGCTAAAGCAAAGAAAGTAGTCAAGAGAGTACCCGACCAAGTTCCCCACTACCACATGCTAGTGTTTCTCTTAAAAAATTATAAAAGAGGAAGAATCCAAGGATAAATGGATCCAACGGATATTCTACATGCATGAGTATCTAAGGTAAAGTATCCAACTTTAAGAAGAAAGAATGAAATAGGTATGAAAGTATTTCAAAATAATCAATGGATAACCTACGTCGATCAGCATTTAAAGCATAGACTACTTACAAACGCGTTACTCGAAACCAGCAATTTTAACATTTTATCCATGAAATCGACGTGCCCAGTAAAAAGGTCTGCTACTCTAGCGATAGAGGAAGATGACTAAGCCGGACTCGCATGAAGGTCTGCTACTCTAGCGACACATGAAGAAGATTAAGCCTAACCTGTATGAAGGGTCGCTGCTCTAGTGATATAGGAAGATAAGTTAGCCTGACCCGCATGAAGGTCTGCTACTCAGCGATATAGGAAGATGATTAGGCTTAACCAACATAAACGTTCACTGCTCCATCGATACAGGAAGATAATTAAGCCTGACCTATAAAAAGGTCTGCTGTTGTAGTGACATAGGAAGATGATTAAGCCTAATACACATGAAGGTTCACTGCTTCATCGGCACAAGAAGATAATTAAGCTTGGCCCGCCGCATGAAGGTTCGTTGCTCCAGCGACACAAGAAAATGATTAAGCCTAACCCACATAAAGGAACGCTACTCCAGCAACACAAGAAGATGATAAGCCTAACCCACATGAAGGTTCGCTGCTCCAGTGTTACATGAAGATAAGTTGGCCTGACACACATGAAGGTCCGCTATTGTTGCAACATAGAAAGATGACTAAGCCTAACCAACATGAACATTTGCTGCTCCAGCAACACAGGAAGATAATTAAGTCTGATCCACAAAAAGGTCCGTTGCTCCAGTGTTAGAGGAACATGATTGAGCCTAATCTACATGAAGGTTTCGCTGCTCCATTGACACATGAACATAATTAAGCTTGACCCACAAAAAGGTTTGTTGCTCAAATGACGCAGGAAGATGATTAAGCCTGACTGCTATGAAGGTCTACGACTCCAACGACATGGGAAGATTATTAGGACTGACTCACATGAGAGTTCGTTGATCCAACAATAGAGAAAGATGATTAAGTTTGATCTGTACTAAGGTCCGCTGCTCCAGTGATAGTAGAAGATGATTAAGCCTAACCCGCATGAGGATTCACTGCTCTAATGATACAAGAAGATAAGTTCACCTGATCCGAAAAAAAGGTTCACTGCTCTAGCGACACAGTAAGATGATTAAGCCTGACCCACATGAAGGTCCACTACTCTAGCGACACAGGAAGATGATTAAGACTAACCTGCATGATGGTTCACTGCTCCAGCAACTCAGGTAGATGATTAAGCCTGACCCATATGAAGGTTCGCTGGCCCAATAACGCAGGAAACTGATTAAGCCTACCCTGCATGAAGTTTCACTGCTGCAGCAATACAAGAAGATAAGTTCGCAAAACCTATGAAAATGTCCACTGCTCCAATAATAGGAGAAGATAATCAGGCCAACCCACAAAAAACTACATGATCTCCATGAAGATGCATTGCTCTAATGATAGGGGAGTTCGTTAATTCGTCAAGGCAACGACGAAGGGCACCAGCACGGCCAAAGTAGATAGGTGCCAAGTTTCAAGATCTTCAATAGTCTGACATGGATTCTACATAGCCAGACATAAATTACAGAAAGTAACTACTTTAACCTCCACCGTACCCCGGCTCAACGAAAGTGGGGGCTAATTGTTGACATCTAAAAATGTCATCTTATTTTTAATTACCCAATGATGAAATTTATACCCCAACTTGTGCACTTCTGGCCGAACAGAGTAATCCTTGAATTCGAGTCCAAAAGGCTAATAGAGACCTAGAAGCCCAAATAAGCCTGAATTTACAATGTCAGCATCCATTTGAGATCCACTTTAGAGAATATAAAATTATTGAGTTCAAGTCTTCACATTTGTCATTGAATAAGCTTTTTAATGACATACTATACATCAAAGTTCGATAAGGAATGAGAATGATCTAACTCGAATATGTGGGTGTGTGCTGGAAATGATACATGTTCACTATTTTGCTTATATCTTGTTGTAAACTTATCTAAAATTTATAAAGTTAGTTGTAATAAAAATTAGACTAAATAATATTTCAAAAAAAAAAGAGTCACTCAAAATGAAGGTCGAACGTGAAAGTTATGGCTAAAACAAATTGGACTGTCTGCAGCCCGACCCAGAAACTCTAGCAGGTTCCTGCTTCCAAGAACTGGGTCGGGTTCTCTGCATGGAAACTTGGTTGAGCTACCTCTCCTTGAGTCTTTTTCTACCCAAATAGGATTAATTAACTAGAATTCTAGGTCGAGTAGTTTACTGAGATCAATTACTCAAAACCCTAGCTGAATTAGTGTATCTCTTTTGATTAACCTTAATGGGACTAGGATTAGGCCTCCTATTCTTAACCTAATTCAAACCATTCCCTCAACCACTATAGATAGAGGGTTATCCCTAGGGGTTAAAGGATTCAAATTTGCATGGATTAGGTATTAGTTAGATGTATCTAATCAGTGAGAGGCATTAAAACCCATCAAAATAATTAGACAGAGGTGAGCATCAAATTTGAAGAAAGAAATATATCACACATTAGAGATAAAGAATCAGTTAAGCATTTAAAAGGCATCATTCTACTGCATTTCTAGGTAAATTAAGTAGGTTATCCTTAGGACAAAAGCTCTATCTTTCGTTACTCTTCTACTCTATTTCTCTTTTATGATTTTTTTAATACTAAATTACCAAATATGTAGTCTTCAGGTAGTTCCCTGTCCACTGTAATTTTTTTGCCTTACTTTTGTTTATATTGGAGTAAAGTTTGTACCCTGTTACATGATTATATGAATTATTCTAATTGGGTGCATGTATGTATGTTGGCGTGAATAAGTTTTAACTTTACATATTGATTAATAGAGGTCGTCAGTGATGATAGGCGATAATAAGGTGCACTCCATCACATCAACGCACCTTCGCCCTAAATCTAGGACCTCGTTTCTAGACCAAGGAGTCAAGGTGGGGCCCTACAATGAAGATTGCTTATGGCCTTTCAAAAACCCTTTTGAAGTAGCTTTAATTTATCCCTTCAATGTCGCTATCAATATGATCTACTTCAAAATGTGTCATGGTTTTTAAATTATCCTATAACTCACTGAGGACTCTATTTAGACAAAGACTTATTATTCACTATTTTAATTTGGCATCTATTCATGCACTACTAGCTAAAGGAAAACAGAGTGGGATCTAGGGAGTAGAATCTACCTGGACCAGAATCAGGGACCTGATTTGACCCAATAACCCCCCCGGAATTCTGGATCGGGCATGTACCTAGATTCTGGGCTATGCTGAGGACATTATGAGGGCCCGGTCCAGGAGAGATGGACGTAGTCCTCCCCAGGCAACTTGATCGGGTTCTCTGGCCATGCCTAAGCCTATTCTCTAGTGAGCCTATAGCCAAATTCTGCCTACTCTACAATAAAAATAAAAGTTAAAAAAATAAATCTATAATTTCTAGAAAAACATAAAATTACCTAGCACATGAGCCCTGGTCATTCGTGGGAGATTACACCCTCAAGGAGGTGGATCCCAACAAATCCTACATCTAGTGATTCGCATTCATTAATGGCTTCGCTAAAACCTTACCGCGTCCACTATTTCCCATCTAATTGCTAGCACTTCTCAGTCTCACTTAAGATATCGTTAAAGTCCCCACATACATACTATGGTAGCAATGAGTCCTTAGAGCAAGCTTTAAGGCAATCCCAAGCTTTCCTCCTTATTTTTTCAGTAGGCATAATAGCCCATGAATCTCCACCAATCATTTCCCTCTTCATCTAAGAAGATTACATCCATATGGTTTCTCAAGTGTCCTGTAACCCTTAGTTTCATCAAACTCTTCCAATGAAACCCCAAGCCACCTAATCTTCCCATACAATCTACTAGAAAAGAATAATTAAAGCGCAACTTTCTTTTAATTCCTTCTAACCTTCACGTATCATATAATGTCTCCATGGGAAAACAGAAGTATGCTAATTTTACTGACGCTAAGTTAGCAAGAGTAAAAACTGCTGAGGGTTTCCCCTACCCTCAGCACTTCTAACTAAAGCCTATCATGGCTACTGACGGGCCTGGCTTCCAAGTCCCATTGACAACATCAGATAAGAAAAGTTTGCAATAGGTCCATCTATGCAGGCTGTTGCATCTTCCATCTGAGTATCTTCTTCTGAATTTTCTCTTCCGTTGATGCCAAATTGATCATACCTAATCCATAGAAGTTGCCTGCTTTTAGTCACTTAGATATTTTATTCTTTTTACCCTATTGAGTATAATCAAACCCATAAGTCTTCTTAGTAAAAGCAAAGCCTTCGGTTGCTTTATGCTATGGGCCTAAGCCCAAAACTACCTGTTCGCTTGGGAGCGTCCCAATCATGTGCCTCTCACAACTAACTCGAACACCCTCTTTTGGGTCCCATCCTGACCAATCTCCATAATTTCTCTTATGAAACTATCTCCCCCTATTTGAATTGCTAGATTTCCCTCTATAAACTAACTTATCATAATGGCCTTGGTGATGTCCCCCCCTCCTCAAAAAAACTGTAGATGATAGTGACATTTTAGTAATCACCTATCACTGGCTTGTTGCACCATCTGTCTCTGCCCTATCGGTTCCCTTGAACATGCCCCATATCGTTGTTCTTTATTTGCCAATTCAAGAGCATTCATTAGGATCTTGCATTCACGCACAATATGTCCCATACATGAGTGATTTAGGCCAAAATTGCCTGCAAAGTGTTAAACAGTGGGGTAAAGTACTGGAAGGAGAAATTCACCATTGGATCGACAAGATTAGACTTAGTATAGTAATTTTTGAGAGAAAGCTACATGTTAAGAGGAAAATTGACAATCTAGATCATTAGTTTAAAGTAATCTAATACCCTTTGAAAGCATGGCAATTTGATTAGTCCAAATAATTCAGTTTATTTTGAAAGAAAGAATTGAATTATTTATGAATGTTATCCTTCGATTCATCCAGCTTGAGTAAGGATAAAAATCAATTTACCGGATCTAATCTATTGATGGTGAAATGAATCCCTAGGTGTTTTTAATTGATAGAAATCTTATATCAATAATTAGCATTTCAACTTTGGTAGATATGAAAATCATTCCAACTCAATTTCTATTTTTTTTAGGACTTTAAAAGGATAAACTTGATGTATAGCATTGGTCTTAGAGGAATGATATTTTTAATCTAGACTATAACACCTATATGCTTGCCGGCTGTGTCAAGTTCTTGGCGCCATTATCGGGGACCAATTTGTCAAATATTGAGGTACTCCTTTAAAGATTGACTAAGCATTTTCTTTTTTATTATTTTGACTTGCTTTCGTAGTGGTTGTGGTAATGCTTGCAGGATTTCTCATTTTTTTATGCAAAGTCCTTTCCATTTCAAACTCATTCCTGAGACAGAGAGGACTTTTCACTCGAGGCAGAAGGAACAAATGCTAGAGAAGCGAAAGCTTAAGGCCCAAGAAACCTCTCCAAAAATGATGGGAGGTGGATGAGGTCAACGAAGGACACTTCGGGACTTTATTACCCATAGTATGCATGGCATCATTTCAACCATTGTAAGGCCAACTGTGGAAGCTCATAACTTTGAGCTCTAACCAGCCCTCATATCCATGGTACAACAAGCACAATTTGGAGGCACCCCGATGAAGGATCCAAATCTACATCTCCCAGCCTTTCTAGAGGTGTGCGATATCTTGAAGCTCAATGGAGTTTCAACCGACACCGCATGACTTTGATTGTTTTCTTTTTCATTAAGGGGCCAGGCGCGGGTGTAGTTCCACTCATTTCCTTCAGGGTTGATAACCACTTGGGATAATCTCACCAAGGCCTTCCTTGCCAAGTTGTTTCCTCCTAGTAAGACGACAAGTCTAAGGAATCAAATCACCACATTTGCTCAAAGGGAGGATAAGACACTCTATGAGGCTTAGGAGCAGTTTAAAGATTTATTGCGGTTATGCCCTCATCATGGAGTCCGAAGGTTGATGATTGTTCGAACGTTTTACAATGGAGTCACTTGATCAGTGTGGTCTACCATAGATATGGCGGTGGGTGGCACCTTGATGAACAAGACAGAACATGAGACCTATAACTTGATCGAGGAGATGACACTCAATAATTACCGATGATCCAATGAGAGAAAGCTGACCCAAGAGGGTTGAATGTAAATTCTGTTATTTTAAATGCCTCTCCCCCATCAGGTGAAATTTGTGGTTCCATTGACCATTTGATTGTGAATTGCCAAGTTGGAGTCCATTTGCCCAAGATGCTAATGACCAAGTCAATTACGTCAACAATTTCAATTCTAGATCAATCAATGACCCTTTTTTTAATACCTATACTCCAGGTTGAGGAATCATCCCAATTTCTTATATAGGTGTAATGCTCCTTCTATGCCTTAAGAATGCTATACCACCCCCCAGATTTGATAGATAGCCCTACCCCCAACAAGCTCCTCAAAAGTCTAACTTAGAAACCATGATGGATAGTATGCTTTTGGTGCAACAAAAGCAAGATGAGTATATCAAGCAATTAGCCTCTAAGGTTGATATGCTTAGTACTCATAATAAAATATTGGGAGCCTAAATTGCTCAACAAGCTAGCTCTTCATCTGCACCCCTTGGTAAACTCCTAAGTAAGCCCGTCGCTAACCCTAGGGGGTAATATAATGTCATGGTTTTACGAGGTGGAAAACAACTTGAGGGACCTGAAGGGGTTAGAAATGATGAGCCCGTGTATGATGTGAATAATGAGATTGTTGAGAAGGAGGTGTCTATTACCTCTAAAGATGTGATTGATGATGATGTAAATGAATCTAATGAGCTTCATGATGACCTTAAGCAAATTTACCCAAAACCTTTTACTCCATCTTTATCGTTCCTCAACAAATGGCTAAAGCTAAGTTTGACCACAAATTTGGAAAGTTTTTAGAGGTCCTTAAGAAACTTTACATTAATATTCCATTCACCAATGCCTTGTCTCAAATGCCTTCTTATGCTAAGTTTTGAAAGAAACTTTTTCTAATATAAGAAAGCTAAAAGAGCTTGAAATTAGGGCATTGACTGAAGAGTGTAGTGCCATGATCCAAAACAAGCTTCTTGCTAAGCTTAAGGATCCCAATAGTTTTTCTATTTCTTATCTAATAGAGAATGTGTCTGTTGATTGTGCTTTGCGTGACATGGGGTCCAGTGTGAGTTGGATACCCTTTTCTCTTTATGAAAAGTTGGACTTAGGAGAAATAAGACCTACTACCATCTCTTTATAATTGGCAGACCGTTCTGTAAAATACCTCACGGGTATTTTAGAAGATGCCCCTATTAAGGTAGGAGATTTGTATATACCAGTAGACTTTATGATCCTTGGAATGGAGGAGGAGGATATACGCACCATTATTATTTATGGGAGGCCGTTCTTGGCCACTGAAGGGTGTCGTATCGATGTTAAAAATGATAAATTATCTTTTGATGTGGGAGATGAACATGTGGAGTTTAGCTACTAAATTCACTTGTCATAGGATTGATGTGATTGATAGTATGGTATGGGAAACTGTCACTAATCATATTTCTAATAATCGTCTAAAGCATTGTATGCTAAATTATAGCACTAGTTCGGATGAGAATCTTAAGGTAGCAATGTGTGCTCAATTTTTAAAAGCATTTCCATAAGCACCACTTGTTGCCAAGGTGGAAGCACTAGTGACTAATGATATACCCTCGTCTAATAAGGAGCATGCTCCTAAAGTAGAGTTGAAACCTCTTCTTTCTTCCTTGAGGTATGAATTTCTTGGCCCTAACTTGACATATCCTGTGATTGTAAATGCAAGTTTGAGTGCATCTAAAGTTGAATATTTGTTTAGAATACTTAGACTGCATTGTAAGGCCATATGATATACGCTTGATGACCTTAAAGAAATTCACCCTTCTGTGTGCATGCATCGTATTTTAATGAAAGACGACCATAACAGCTCAATTAGGCACCAAAGAAGGTTGAACCCCAGTATGTAAAATGTGGTTGAGAAAGAAAAACTAAAATTACTTAAGGTTGGGATTATCTACCCTATCTTCGATAGTAAGTGGGTAAGCCTGATCCATGTTGTGCCTAGGAAAGGGGGAATGACGGGCATAAAAAATGAAAACAGTGAGATAATTCCTACTAAGACTATCACGGGTTGGCGTATATGCATTAACTATAAGAAGTTGAACAAAGCCTCTAGTAAGGACCATTTTTCCCCTCCCTTCATTGGCCAAATTCCTGAAAGGTTGGCTAAGAACTCATATATTTTGCTAATTAGGTGGGTATTTAGGATTTTTTCAAATCTCTATCCATCCTAGTAACCAAGACAAAACCAGCTTCACTTGTCCATATAGTACATCTACTTATAGGGGAATGTCATTTGGGCTATGTAATACCCCTGCTACTTTTCAACATTGCATGATAGCTATTTTGCCTAACTTCATTGAGGACATTATGGAGGTCTTTATGGATGATTTTTTTGTGTACGGTATAAATTTTGACTATTACTTGAATAATTTATCCAAAATTTAGCAACGGTGTGAAGATATAAATTCGGTATTGAATTGGAAAAAGTGTCATTTTATGGTGTAAAAGGGGGTTTATTCTAGGTCATATTGTTTCCAATAATGGTATTGAAGTTGATAAAGCAATGGTGGAGGTGATTGAAAAATTACCACTACCAACCTCTGTAAAGGGTTTGGGGAGTTTTCTTGGACATGTTGGTTTTTACCAACTGTTCATAAAGGATTTTTTAAAAATTGAAAAGCCTCTCACCAATTTCGGGTCAAGGATCTTGTCTTTGATTTTAATGAGGAATGTTTGAGTGTTTTTCGCATGTTGAAGAATGCTTTAATTTCTACCCAAGTTATAGAAGCCCCAGATTGGCAATTACCCTTTGGGGTTATGTGTGATGCTAGTGACTATGCAGAAGTAGTCTTGGGGTAATGGAAGGGCAACAAACCCTATACCATTTGCTATATAAGCCAGAACTTGGATAAGGCTCAAGTGAACTATGCGGCCATGGAGAAACAGTTCCTCGCAGTTGTGTTCGCTTTGGAAAAATTTCGCTCCTGCTAGATGAATTCTAAGGTGATCATCTTCAAGGATCTTTTAAAGAAGTCTGACTCTAAGCCCCATCTCATTTGATAGGTGCTTCTTCTCTAAGAGTTTTACTTAGAAATTTGAGACAAAGCCAGCCCTGAGAATGTAATTGTTGATCATTTATCTCGTTTAGTCTCGAGGCTACACCAATTAAGGACCTTCCCATCAATGACTCATTCTTAGACGACCGGCTCTTTGCCATCTCCCACTAAACTACTCTATGGTATGCTGTTTTGGTGAATATCAATGTGTGTGGAGTATTGCCACAGGAGTTGTCCTATCAACAAAGGAAGAAATTCCTTTTAGATGCGAAGTACTATGTGTGCTAGGAACCTCTTCTCTATAAGATGTATGGAGATGGTGTTTACAGATGATGTTTGCCGGAAGATGAGATTTATAGTGTACTTTCACCTTTGTCAAACTGCCACTTAGGGTAGATATTTTGGACTGGACAAGACCATTGCTAAGGTACTTCAAGTAGGTTTCTATTGGCCTATGCTGTTTAAGGATGCAAGAAAATTTATCATATCATGCAATCGATGCCACAGAATAGGGAACATTTCCAAGAGGCATGAGATGCCTTAAAGTGGGATTGTTATGGTAGAAGTTTTTGATGCATGAGGGATTGACTTCATGAGTCCATTCCCTTCTCCCCACAACAATCTCTACATCCTAGTGGTGGTAGATTATGTGTCTAAATAGGTGATAGCCATTGCTAACCCTACCAATAATTTCAAAGCGGTCATCAAGGTCTTCAAAACGAACATCTTTACAAAATTTAGCACACCAAGAGCTTTATTGAGTGATAATGGAACTCACTTTTACAATAAGCCACTTGAGTCTCTCTTAAAGAAGTATGGGGTCTTTCTTAAAGTTACCACACCTTATCATCCCCAAACAAGTGGCCAAGTCGACTTATCTAACAGAGAGTTAAAGAGCATTTTGGAGAAGATAGTTTATCAGTCCCAAAAGGATAGGTCTATGAAGCCTGATGATGCTCTTTGGGCTTACCAAACTGCTTATAAGACTCCCCTATGTACTAGTCCATACCGGTTAATGTTTGAAAACTCTTGTTATTTATCGGTTGAATTAGAGCACAAAGGATACTAGGCTATTCAAAACTCAATATTGATCTTAAGGTGGTCGGTGACAAGCGACTATTGCAATTGAATGAACTTGATGAATTAAGATTGGAAGCATATAAGAGTTCCTAAATCCAGAAGGAGAGAGCCAAAAGGTGGCATGACAAGCACATGTTAAAGAACTAACTTAATGAAGGTGACATGGTCCTCTTATTCAACTCCAAGCTGAGGTTATTTCTGGCAAATTGAGGTCCTGGTGGTCGGACCCTTTCAAGTCACCTAGGTCCATCTTCATAGCCTGGTAGAGGTGTCGATCCAATCCACCAATTTGTTTAAGGTAAATAGACAACGGTTTAAGCCTTATTTTGTGTGAGAGCTTATTGAAAAAGGCGTCATTCACACCCTTACCAATCCCAAGCCCATATAGAGGTCATGCTCTCAACCCTAAAAAAGTGCTTCTTGGGAGGTAATCCAGGTCCTTTTATACTTTCCTTTTTATTTAGTTGTATATACTTGTAAATTTTCCTTTTTTAGAAAAAAAGAGAAAACAAACAAAAAAAGGAAGCCAAAAAAAAAAAAACACACAGATAAAAAAATGTGAAAAGAGGATTTTAGAAGGTCTAGGCAAAAGCCACCACGGACCATTGGTGGTGTCTACCATAGTCCGTGGCACTCCTGCCCAGAACCTAGAAAACTGTCCAAGACAAAGCCGACCACAAACCCTCCGTGGTCAAGTCCACGGTCCATAGCAGTATGGTTTACTGCGGGTCAAGGATTTTTCTTCCCCTATTAACCTGATTCCTTCCCATATCATCTTCTAGCTTTGACACCTTCTCTCTCTAAATGCACTTTGTTTCTCTAAAACCTCCATTAACACCTTTCATTCCCCGTTCAAATTGTCACCAATTTCATTCAATTTTCTTCAATATTCATCCATTTTCTTCATCCTAACTCCAAATTTCTTTCAATTTTTTCTATTATACTCTCATTTCTTCAACATTTTCCCATCTCTACAACCCACATCTTCTACACCCCATTTCCATCTTCTGTTCTTCCAAATTTTCATTTTTCTTCCTTCATTTCTTCCTCATTACCTTTATTTGCCCAAAATTCTCTATTTTTTTCCCTTTCACCCAATTCCCATAGTTAGGGCTTCATTCTAACCTACCCATCCACATTTCATATTCATGGCACCAAAAAAGTGAACCTGAACTACTCAAAGAACAGGGATATTGAGTCAAGCACTCCAAGGGCTTCCCAACAAGCCACCAATGCATGGAATTGAGGTAACCCTCCAAACCCACTTAGTTTAACTAACCGTAAGCATATTGTTAGATATAATTCACTGAGTAATAAGATTATTATGGGAATTTGGCATTTTGATGAGGATTTATTAACTAGCTTAGGATTGCTTGATGATATCATTGTTATTTACTCATGGGGCTATGGGTCAATTTTTAGAGACATAGGACTACATATATCATGACCTTACTTTTGAATTCTTAAGCACTTTGCATGTGGAAGTCACCAATGGTCCCCGATGTCAGGAGGGCTATATATTGTTTTATCGCAATAGGAAATTCTTTAAGTTGAATTTGAGTGCTTTTAATAGTATGTTTGGTTTTCTATCTAGTTTGGATTTAGACCTATGTCATCTACCTAGAGAATTGCTTTTCGGTATGCCATCACTGGGAATTAACAATATGATGCTAATCAGTCTAAAGGCACCATTATTAGAAATCCCTGTATTCGATGGCCCAACGTGTGCTTGCAAGTGAATTGTTTGCTCGGGAGGATAGTTTGAATATGTCTTATTTGTCTAAGTTGCATTTGTTGCATAACATGTTGCAAGGGACGTGTGTTGACTCTGGATCTTTCTTTGACAATCAATTGTTGAGTGCAGCTACTAGTTCTGCTAAGTGGATAGCGATTAGGGATCTTATTACCCCTATAGATAGGTTGATTGGTATTGAATCCACCCCTAATGACAGAATGTCAGGGTTTGAGAGGATAGCATTAGCAGCCTTTGAGTAATGAAATTTTGTGTGGTGGAGAGTGGCCGAACGTGTTGTATTTATTTTGAAAACAAGCTTATGCCTCTTCCAAATGTTAACCGAATTGCTCTTTGAACCCGAATAACTTTCCTTTATGCTCGATAATGAAGAGTTGGTTCATCTCACACCTCTGCCTCTTCCCCAGCCCCATCTGCGTGCTCCTAGTTCATCCCAACCTTCCTGCTCCTAGGACTACACTGATATACACACCACCCTATGGTTCATCCAAAAGGAGCAAGTTTTCATACAAGCTTATGCCAAATCTGAGCACGCCACCCTCTTGACTTTGTTTAGGAGTAGCATGATGAGTTTCATAGGCTGATTGCTTCCCAAAATCAATATTTTCAGGACTTTAAGGCTTGTCTGGAAACTTGGCGATTGGCATATATCTCAACCCCACCTTACCTCTTCTTCTTGTCCTCCTCCTTTCTAGATCTTCTTCCTATTGCTACTTGTTTATTATGTGCTTGCATTAAGGACAACGGTTTGTCTAAGCATGGGGATGTTAAGTTTATTTGTGATTAAGTGAGTATGTGGATGTTGTGAATAGTTTGCATTAGACTATGCATTTAGGCATAGTTAGAGCATTTTTTGTTAAGCATTTAAGTTTCTTTCTATTTGTAGATTTCTTTTCATAGTTTTTGCTTTATATTGGCATTTCAGATTTTTATTAGGAGCATCTATGGTTAGTTTTTGCATATTAGGTTTATCATGCATTTAAAAAAAAAAACCCAAAGAACAAAGTAGAAAAAAAGAGAAAAATCCTCCCATGATAAATCTTTAGACTAGGTGGCTTTTTTGGGCTTAAATTTGACCTTTTAGTCATAGCCATTTGTGAATAGAAGTGTTTCATTATGAGTTTTTGAAAATGTGCTTCTTGATTTGACCATCATATTGAATATGGCGTGATTATCCAATGAGTCTTTGCATGAATATTTAGCATGCAAGATTTAGTGAGCTAGTTATACTTTAGCAGTTGTCCCATGATGCTTTCAGCATGAATAGACTAATTTATCAATTTTAGTCTCTTATTCCTTTTATGTGTGACTCTTCCTAGATTTTGAATCTCTAGAACTTGCTTTGACTTTTGTTCAAGATCACACTTAGCATGCACATTTTGGCAACATAATTAACGCATTCTTTGGATTAATGAGCTACATTGACCAAAAAGCCACCTTTGTTGTGCATGATTTATCCCTGGCTACCCCCTTTGAGCCTTAACATTACTTATTGATGTGAACCTCTAATATAGCCTTAGCCAAATAAATATCTTGCCTTACTTAGCCAAGACAATAGAGTTCCCTTTCTTGATTTGGAATGGTTTGTGGGTGATCATATAAGGTGTGTTTTGTTTGGATGTAATAATGGATTTATAAGTTCCTTGCTCAAATTCCCTTTATTGTAATTGGGTTGGCTATTGCGAGTTAGTTAAGAAGTGTTGAAAGGTACTTAATGTTTGTTACCGTAATCATTCCCTTTGAAAAATAAAGAAAAAAATGATGAAAAAAATAAAAAATAAAGAAAAAAGGAAGAAAAATGTGAAATAAAAGATTTTGGCATTGATATTGGCTTGGATTAATTCAACACTTTCTCTCGTTCTGAGCCAACTAAGGGGACTTGTCTGCATCTTTGATATGTATTTGTTTGAGGAGTTCATTTTTTAGAAAAATCGGGAAGTGATAATTTTGCTCTTAGTCTTTAGCTTTTCGCTCCACAATCCCAAAATATTTGTTCCCCTCTAAACCATTACCCATAGTCCCATTACAACTCTATTTAAGTCCTTATGATTGCCTAGTATGTTTTGCATTCTAGTGCTGGTGAATTGGAGAATCATAACAAGCTTATGGTTTGGAATGAGATTTGAGATAACCAAGTTATACCATGAGTGATGAGTGTTTCATTACTAAAGTGAGGTTCTATGGGGTATTCTAGCTCAACCTACTACATGTGCCGAAATGAGTGTTCAAGTTAATTTGAGCGGTTGATTCAATATTTTGATGTGATGATCTCTACTTATATTTCAAAAATTTTATTCTCCTATTTAGTTGTAATGATTTAAATCACTTTTGAGCTAATTTTTGGGTTAATTTGGCTATTAACGGTGCTATTAATATCTACCTGAGGAGGTTTTTCATCATAGTTTCGATCTTATAGTTGCTTAAGGACAAGCAATAGTTCAAGCATAGGGGAGCTTGATAAGTGCTCAAGGATTATAACATTTTTGGTCATTTTATTGAATTTTTAGGGAACTCATGAGCTTTATGTTATAATTTATGCCTCAAATTCCTATTTTACGCTTGGGTATGGTTCATTGATACTTTTTGCAGGTTTCAGGACCCATTTGACCAGGCATTGACCCTCAAATTATGAGTTTTGACTCATCAAGGATGCCCCCTAGCCTTTATGTCTGTGGAGAGGGGAAGAATGGGAAACAATCGAGACATAGGCCTCCACGGACCATCCGTGGTGAAGGCCACGGTCCGTGCAAGCCTAAAACAGCTGCAACCTTTTGTTTTGCTCAGTTTTGTGGCTGAAAACACATGTCAGCTATGATATTAACGCATGTTCGGCTGCAAGAAAGGAGAACGAACTCATTCTACTTCAAAAATCTCTCAAATAGTCTAATAACTTTAATCATTTTGGGGCAAGAAGATAATCAGAAGGAAGGAAAATTGTAAGTTAGAGGCTTAAAGATTGTAGGATCAATAAGAAGCTCCATTATTGCTTTGCATCTTCTTCTCCCTACTCTTTGATCTCCATTAGAATTGTTTTAGGTCATTTTGATGTCTTGTTTAATCTCTTTTGTTAGTTTAATAAACATGTGTAAGTAGTTTCTCTTTAGTCTAGGGATTTATTAGTCAAAAAATGAGATTAGATCCTTAATCTAATCAATATTCTGCTTAATCTATTTGGATTGTTTTAATCTATCTTGCGTTGTGTATGCCGTGCGTGATTTAGGCCAAAATTGCTTGCAAATTGTTGAATAATAGGGTGAAGCACTAAAAGGAGAAATCTGCTATTTGATCGGCAAGATTAGACTTAGCACAGTAATTTTTGAGAGAAAGTTGCATATTAAGAGGGAAATCGACAATCTAGATCCTTTATTTAAACTAATTTAAGAACTTTGGAAAAAATGGCAATATGATTAGTCTAAACAATTCAGTTTATTTTGAAAGGAATTGAAGAATTGAATTATTTATGATTGTTATCCTTTAGCTCATCACACTAGAGTGTAATAACTTAACCCTAACCCATATTTATTTATTTAAATCATATTCATTTATTTAATTAATCATGTTTATTCTTTTAATTAATCATGTTTATTCATTTAATCACTCATGGTTATTGGTTTAACCAAATCACGGTTATTAATTCAATTACACTCAATTTATATATTTACCAAATTACTTATGTCATCTAAATTTTCTGCTTTCATTTATCATATTTAAGCATCCTGGTTGGGGGATATTTCATTTAGGTCCCACTTTGCAATTCAAGTTTTATTGATTGGAAATTCAAGTTTCATTGATTGATTAAATTTCAGGTAAATCAAAAGTAGGCCTCGATAATTATGATTGAGCGTTAAATTATTTTCTATAATATCACAAAATTTTAAGTTTTAGCTATGCAAAAACTTCAGCCCGAATTCATTTATTTTGGGCCAATTCATTGAGCCCAAATTATGGTCCAATTCCATTGGGCTCAAATTTTGGCCCAAAAACTTTAGTGCAATTAAATTAAGTTAATTACTATCATTTGTGGCTAATATTAATTTGCAAAAAGATATTTTGGAAAGGATTAATTTTTAGCCAAGTGAATATAATTAGCTTGAGATCATTTTCCAACCAAGTAAAAAGAACAAAAATGCAATTTCACCTCTTCTTCCTCTTCCTCCACCCCATGGCTAGCCCACCAGTTTTTGCCCAGTCAGTGCTGCCGTCACTCCTAGCCACCATCAGCTCGCCAGCCACCACCCCGTGCACCACCAGCTGTCACCCTAACTCCCACCACCACCAAATACCACCTCCTTCTTCATATGTTCAAGCTCAAAGTGAGTAACTCTATCACTATCTTGTTGATCTTGGTTTTCATTCTTGGTTTTATGTTGGATTTGATTATGGATCATGTTATCTTGATATAAATAAGAATTATTTTGATGTTTTAATTGTTAGTTAAGTTTAAAAGCATGCAAGGGTTGAGGTTGTTCATGATTATGGAAGCTTAAGTTTGAAGTGATGGATTTATATTGTCTTGTATATGATTTTATAATCTTCAGTCTTATTGATGATTATGATGATGTTTTTGGTGATTTGGAATGATTTCAAGTGAGGATTTATGTGAAAAAATAGAGGAGAAAGTAAAAACAGTGAGGGCTGAAAATGGCAGAAAATAGGGGTGACTTTGAGATTAAACTGATAATGATCGGCCCACTGAAAAATTATGCATTATGGTGGGTAGATAGTTCCATGTGTTAGCTTTCAAATGCCTTTTAAATCACCTCAATCCGATTCTGTGGAAAAAGTTATGGGTGTTTTACGAGAACTATACATGTTAGACCAAAACTGACACACCTGTGTTCTATCCCCATTTTGGGAACTCTATTGTGGGAATAATGCTTTGTGTTGTGAATGGAAGTTTTATGGGACTTCTTCATCTTTCTATATTAGGGTTTTAGGTCACCATTTGAGGTTAAGGGTGAAAGTCATGAATTTTTGAAGTGAACTGACCTGCTTTGGTGCAAATTGGGCTGTTATTGCAAATTCTGGGCAGTGTATGCTTGGAGGAAAATTCTAAAAATTTTACTGTAGATTTTTCATATTATTTTCAAATTTTATATAAGATTTCATGAATTTTGGATGACCATTCGGAGTTTGGTGATTTTTGAAAGAATTTTGAGTAATTGTGTAACGAGCAACAATAAAGATTTAGTGAGATTGATCATGCACTCATTTTGTGTATTTTGGGCCAAGTAAGGTCATGTAAGAGGGAAATGAATATTCATGGATTTTATTGAGATTTTTAGCTTAATTTATGAGAGAAAAGAAGAGAAACATACATTTGGGGAGCTTAATTATGAGTTTTGAATCACTTATAGATATTACAAAGAAGGTACCAAGTATGGCGAGTTTAATAGCTTTCATTAGGATCAGCAATCTATTTAAGGTGAAAAACTGTATTTAATGAACTTGTAAATGAAATATGTGAAGTGGGGAAAATTTTTGGCCAGAAACCATATTTACCAGACCAAATTATTGCAGTTTATGCTATTTTAAGTCAAGGTATATCTCTCTTGACCTCAAACCTTTACTACTTACTCAATTCAGAATGTATCAAATGTATTTATCAAGCCAATCTAGTGTACTCGCTGTTCTCCTGAACCAAGCTATACATCAACGAACCTTAAATCCGTATCAACAACCTATCTCAGAAAAGGCCACAATTACTCCCTTATTTATCCCCATCAGGCTTTTCCCTTTGTAATGTCATTTATCTCACTGCGGTCTATTTTACTTTCATTTATTTTATATCAGACTTAATTACTTTTATTAATTCAGTTTTGAAGTTATATTGAAATACCCAAGTTATGTATACTATTTAATTACTCAATTTCTATTACACATATTTTTACTTACTCAATTATGTGAGTAAGGATCATTTGTTGACTACACATAACTACAATGACATTTATAAAACAGAGTCTAGGCCTAGTTATCATTTCCTGTTATGCATAAGTGTTATCAAGTTAGAACATATTTATTAAGTCAGATGATACTTTTAAAGACTCAAGGTACATTAATTGCCTGTATCTTCATAAAGCAGAACATGTTCATCAAGTTACAACTTTTATTGAGTTTATTAATGAATCAGTTTATACAGTCATTTACCATTTAACTTGTGACCCCGTCAGTTATCATCTATAGGGCATCAGTCCATCATTTACCCGCGCGGCTTCAGACTAAGTCTTGATCGGATTGGCAAGTGTACAACTATGTATAGATCATATCATTGTGAGGGGTTCACATCCAGATAATAATGAGTAATTCAGTTTTATATTAATTTCATTTTCATTGTTATTGCGAACTAAATGAACTGCAAAGGTGGGCACCCATCAACAATGTTTCTACGCTCATTTTACAATATAGGAATGCAAGTATTGAGTTTTAGCTCATATTTTCGAATTGTTTTCATGTTTTCCATTTTAGGTGATCAAGTACCACATGTTTCTCCATTTAACAAGCCCTTTTGGAAGTCATCAGATGCTCATAATAGATTCAGTATAGCATGAATGTTGGGATCAACCTTAGGGTCAAGTTGGGTCTATATTCAATATATTGTGTAGTGTGGAGTGCGAGTTAGCACGTGCTATGATTAAGTCGATTGTATTGAAGTTAAACTATTGTGGACTTTGGTCTTAGAGTGTTTCAATTTAATAGATATTGTGATTGTGAACATGAGTTACAGGATTAAATGGTTCCAGTGAGCATTGTCCTTATCAGAACAGCGGTAGCACCCTCCATCATTAAGTCTTCTATTGCGGTTATCTATGAATCAAGTAATTAGCAATTTGGAGGCGTTACAGATTTAATATCATAGCCAAGGTTTTAAATGCCACTGTGAGCTATCAGGCGTTTATGAGTGAGCTATCAAGGTGTGTATGAGTTATGTTGGACCAGTTAAATAAGCTATTGACTATAAGTTCATATGTACGAGCATATATAGTGGAACCATTTCCATTTGGGTGACTCAACCATTTGGTAATATCCTGATATTCGAGTATTAGCAAAGTGGAGTGTAGAGCCATTTGGGTCACCTGCTAGTGAGGCATGCTCTTATTTATCTAGGAGTTGTATTGTATGTTTCGTTTTTCTTATTTGTTTAAATTTTTGCAATCATGCACTCCGGGTGTATGACCCATTGAGTTATGAACTCCAGCGTCTAGCCGTTGAGGTATTGAAGTGTTTCTCTGCATTTCAGGTATCTATTGTAAGGCTTTAAGCCGGGTCTTAGTTAGTTTTTAGGCAGAACTCTATCCGAGAGTTTTATTGAGGTGTGTTAATATACCTGATCTTGAGTATAGTGATAGTTAAAACCTGATGTGGGGATGCCATTTGCAACTTCTAAAGGGATCAATACAGTGTCAAGTTAGATATAAACCTCTAGATGAGAAAATGCCTTGTGAGGTAATATCTTTGAGGTGAACCGGTATGAGATGAACATTACAATGAGTAATTATGAATGGTGATAACAATTAGTAGCTTATAGTGTGCTACTTGGCATTATATATGTGGTACAAGTAAGATTAACCTGCCATGTATAGGAATTATCTACTCTTGACACTAAGACCTTACATCAACAATGCTCCCATTACTTTCTGTCATTGACTTATTTCTACCCTAGTTACCTTGAATTGTTCAGAGGCATCATTTCTTTGCACTAATACTCTCTTAATTTGTAATGGAGTGTTTATGAAAAATCTCATATGTGGTCTGTGGGGAGTCCTTTAAACACATCTGAGCAACCTTTCTCATAGGCAATTCAAACCCTGACAATCATAACTATTTAATTCTCTGTTTCTATAATAGAGCCTATAATGACTCCCAGTATGCATTATTGTGTGATTTGTAGTTCTTCTTAAGCATATTTGACCCATTTTACTTACACTTCAATCATCACTATGTTCATATTTTTACTGTCACCTATTTTAACTCCTTGCTTCTATTTGGGCACTATTCATTATTACTTGCAAAGCCTTTGGTTGCTTCAGACCCGGTCATTGAGCGCCCTTTCAGTAATTAAATGGATCCATATTGTTTGTGTTTCTATAGCACCGTAATGTTATGTTTGCATACTACTCTATGGCCATGACTGCATCTTACTACTCAAGTTATTTTGGTAATCATTTCTTTACTAGTATAGCCTATCTTATTAATAATAAACAACAATTTATGCTATTTTCATCTGCCGATAGTTTCAAAGTTTATATGCCTATCCAAGACTTCCATTTACTGTAGAATGTGTTATTGGTGGATGCCATCATGTTCAATCATAAGACTGATTCCTTCATCCTGATGTATTGGCATTTCAAACACCAGGTGAACAAAATTTTCCTTCTGGTGGTGTTAACCCTCATCTTCATTAATTTACTCACATACAGGTACTGTATGACTTTTCAAAATGCCTTTTTGATAATCTGTTAGATTTCTTTACCTCCGGTACTTAATACTCCCTCTCAACTTCATAAAATATTTCATTTACTTTACAATCACGACCATCATGAATAAACTACATATCTTATATATGCAGGTCATTTATATACATTACCTCTTTCATTACGAATCTTCGTCCTTTCATTCGTTCAGTTCACATGCCAATCCTTTATAACCAATAAAGAAATATCTTTGCAAGAATTCATGGTGTTGTTACATCTCTATACACTTTAGATCGTCCCTCTATCTTTTAAATTTGCTGAGACCAGTAAGCAGTTGAATGTGTTAGCTTTCATAAATATGCATATATTAGTAGTGCTAGAACCATATTCATTGGGCATTCAATCCAGTTTAACTGGCAGACCTTGTTATCATTATGGGGATGAACTAATTGTGTACTTATAGAAGATGACTTGTAAAGATCTTAAGGTTAGTTTGAGAAATGAGGAAAGAGTAGACATGTGTTTCTGTGGACCGAAGAAAGAAAAACCCTATTTTGACCCTAATTACATTGTGCAAGCAAGTGAGTTATCATGTCAGTAATGCATTGAATATTAGTGATATGCCAACCACACTCAGTATATACTTATCCATAATTATAGTTTGTGAATTTAGAGATGTTTCATCTGAGGACTTTCAGAACTGTTTTCCCCTAAGAAACATTGATTTTCAGATCAACCTAGTTCTAGGTGCTCAATCCATTTTCAGAGCCCCTATCATATGACCCCTAGAAGAGTTCAAAGAACAAAAAATTTAGTAAGATAAGTTGTTACAAAAGGGAGTTATTTGACCAAGTGTGTCACTGTAGGAAACCCTAGTTTTATATGCATGAAGAAGGAAGGCAGAACCTTATAGTTATGTACTGCATATAGAGAGTTGAACAAGATTACTATCAAAAACAAGTGCCATATACCTTGAGTAAAGGATTTGTGAGATTAACTGCCAACAACAGAAGTCTTTTCCAGGAATGATTTGAGGTCCATATATCACACCTAAACCATGCAACCACAGTTTATCTTTTGCAAGAATGCCCTTTGAAGTAATTCTTGAAATTGTTTGCTTGTCTCATCTTTAAAACTTGATACTAGCCAATGTTGTTTAACCTCCCTTGCTTTTCAACCTGATATTTCCTATTAGCGTGATCTTCCATGTCTTTGCAAACCCATTGTTAAATGTGCAATACATTTTTTGTTCAACCTTATATGGTTGTCAACATTCAGTGCTCTTGACCTTCGTCATCTTTATTTCATGATCATGAGTTGTAGTTCATTCTGTTGAGAGCTGATTTACATATCTACCTTACATCTCATTTATTTATAATGATAAGCTCGTATAACTTGTTCTGAATTCATAATGTAATTCAACTCTCATTGGTGTGGGTGATTAAGATTGTCATAATCCTCTTACTCTCCTTATTTTGAACTTCAACTCCCACACATATATCTTACATTCTGATAAATAAACTTCCGCATTCTCTATTTAATCTTATTGTTGTACTCGAATTAGCTTCATATGAGTAAAGGCATGTTCCTATTGTAGCTTGTTTAATCTATTTATCTTTCCATTGGCACTTTGCTTGTCCAATCTATTCGTCTATCTATTGCACTTTGCTTATCCAATCTATCTATCTATTTATCATACACTGCTTGTCCTATCTATCTATTGCACTTATTTTGTTGCTTGTGGCTATAAAGTCACCTAGATGAAGCTTAGTTACTTGTCATCTTGTTTCCAATTCATCGGTTAAACCCGAGTATAACCGGACCATCTTTCTCCTTGGCTGATTATTTATTAGATCCTTTGTGATTCATATTTATAAACCACAATTCTTGTGGTATTATATCTCACAATTCATAAAACACTTATAGTTATCTTTATTCTAATGACGCTATGTTAATTCCTCCTTTATAAATCTTTTCTAGTCTCATTGTTTATTTCTGTTATTCCTAATGATTCACTTGACTACCAATTTCATCATTTTTACCTCTGGCCATGTTTATTCTAGCGTTTAATTTAGATTTAGAGTCAATCTTAGATTGCTTTGATGAGAGAAGATCATGTGATGCATTAAGAACATCAGATGAGGATATTTTGATAAGGGTATAATTTCAAACAATATCTAGTGGTATTAGAGTAAGCTAGATGAAGCATCGAGAGTAATGAGACAGTTCAAGTACATACTAAGGTGACACAAGGACTAAACAAGAGTCATATGGTCATTTTGACCCAAGAAGGAGACAATCAAAGTTCAAGTGAGATATAAAGTATTCCAAAGGGCTTCTCTAATTAAGGGTGGCAAGAGACTGGATATCATAGATAATTGAGTCCTCGTTACATTGGGCTTTATGAGTCAGTATCAGAGTAATTATTATGAAATGCAATGGTTTCCATACTTATTAGTGGTCAAGGCAGAAAACCAGTAGAGTAGAGTACCTCCTTTGCAGTAACAAGTTTTTCTTTTGAACAGAATATCAATTTCGAACCAAAGCAATCGAGCTAGTGAAGTCACTGAGGATCTAGATACTCGACCACAGGATTAAGCAGCTATGCACTTTAGGCTAATCATACCTTTTTGGAGGAAAGCAGCAAAAACCAACTAACCATACTTGAGGCGGCATTGCATACATGATCAAAATCATAAGTTTCGAGGACGAAACTCTTTAAGGGGGGAAGCTATAATAACCCAACCCTAATCCATATTTAATTAATCATATTTATTCATTTAATTAATCATATTTATTTATTTAATCACTCTTGGTTATTAGTCTAACCAAATCATGGTTATTAATTCAATCACACTCAATTTATATATTTATCAAATTACGTATGTCATCTAAATTTTCCGCTTTCATTTATCACATTTAAGCATCCCGGTTGGGGGATATTTTATTTGGATCCCACTTTGTAATTCAAGTTTCACTGATTGGAAATTCAAGTTTTGTTAACTGATTAAATTTTACATAAATCGATAGTAGGCCTCGATAATTATGATTGAGCGTTAAATTATTTTTCATAACGTCACAAAATTCATTTATTTCGGCCCAATTCATTGGGCCCAAATTATGGCCCAATTCCATTAGGCTCAAATTTTAGCCCGAAAATTTTAATCAATTAAATTAAGTTAATTATTATCATTTGTGCCTAATATTAATTAGCAAAAAGATATTTTGGGAAGAATTTATTTTTAGCCAAGTGAATATAATTAGCTTGAGATCATTTTCCAATCAAGTAAAAAGAACAAAAATCGAACTTCACCTCTTCTTCCTCTTCCCCCCACCCCCTGGCTGGCTCCCTAGTTTTTGCCCAGCCAGTGCTGCCACCAGTGCTACCGCCACTCCGAGCCACCATCAACTGGCCAGTCACCATCCCGTGCACCGCCAGCTGCCACCCCAACTCCTACCACCACCAACCACCACCCCCTTCTTCAAATATTCAAGCTCAGAGTGAGTAACTCTATCACTATCTTATTGATTTTGGTTTTGATCCTTGGTTTTATGTTGGATTTGATTATGGACTATGTTATCTTGATATAAATAAGAATTATTTTGATGTTTTAATTGTTGGTTAAGCTTAAAAGCATGCAAGGGTTGAGGTTGTTTATGATCATGCAAGCTTAAGTTTGAAGTGATGGATTTGTATTGTTTTGTATATGATTTTGTAATCTTTAGTTTATTGATGATTATGATGATGTTTTTGGCAATATGGAATGATTTCAAGTGAGGATTTATGTGAAAAAACAAGAGAAAGCAAAAACAGTGAGGGCTAGAAATGATAGAAAATATAGGTGAATTTGATATTAAACTTGTAGTGATCAGCCTACTGAAAAATCATGTATTTTGGTGGGTAGATAGTTCCATGTGTTAGCTTTCGAATTCCTTTTGAATCACCTCAATCTGCATTCTATAGGCAAAGTTATGGGTGTTTTACGAGAACTGCGCATGTTAGACCAAAACTGACACACCTGTGTTCTAACCCCATTTTGGGAACCTTATTGTGGAAATCATGTTTTGTGTTGTAGATGAAAGCTTTTTTGGGACTTCGTAATATTTCCATATTGGGGTTTTAGGTCTTCATTTGAGGTTAAGGGTGAAAGTTATGAATTTTTAAAGTGAACTGACCTGCGTTGTATAAATTGGGTTGTTATTGCAATTTTTGTGCAACATATGCTTGGAGGAAAATTCTAAAAATTTTACTGTAGATTTTTCATATTATTTTTGAATTTCCTATAAGATTTCCTGAATTCAGTTGAGTATTTGGAGTTTGGTGATTTTTTGAAGCATTTTGGATAATTGTGTAAAGAGCAATAATAAAGATTGAGTGAGATTGATCATGCACTCATTTTGTGTATTTTGGGCCAAGTAAGGTCATTTAAGGGGGAAATGAATATTCATGGATTTTATTGGGATTTTTAGCTCGATTTATGAGAGAAAAGAAGAGAAACATGCATTTGGGGAGCTTAATTATGAGTTTTAAATCACTTATGGATATTACAAAGACAGTACCAAGTTTGGGGAGTTTAACAGCTTTCATTGGAATCAATAATCTATTTGGGATGAAAAACTGTATTTAATGGATTTCTGAATGGAATATGAGAAGTGGGGAGAATTTTTGACTCAGAAACCATATTTATCAGATGAAATTATTGCAGTTTATGCTATTTTGAGCCAAGATATATCTTTCTTGGCCTCAAACCTTTACTAGTTACTCAATTCAGAATGTATCAAACATATTTATCAAGCCAATCTAGTGTACTCACTGTGATCTTAAATCAAGCTACACATCAGCGAGTTTTAAGCCCATATCAGCAGCCTATCTTAGAAAAGGCCATAACCACTCCCTCATTTGTCACCATCAAGGCGTTTTCCTTTGTAATCTCATTTGTCTCACTGTGTTCTATTTTACTTTCATTTACTTTATATTGGATTTAATTACTTTTATTAATTCAGTTTTGAAGTTATATTGAAATACCGAAGTTATGTATACCATTTAATTACTCAATGTCTATTACACATACTTTTACTTACTCAATTATGTGAGTAAGGATCATTTGCTGACTACACATACCTACAATAACAGTTATGAAATAGAGTCAAGGCCTAGTTATCGTTTCCCATTATGCATAAGTGTTATCAAGTTAGAACATATTTATCAAGTCAGATGACATTTTTAAAGACACAAGGTACGTTAATTGCCAGTATCTTCAGAAAGCATAACATGTTCATCAAGTTACAACTCTTAATGAGTTTATTGATAAATCAGTTTATACAGTGACTTGCTATTTAACTTGTGACCCCATCAGTTATTATTTATAGGGCGTTAGTCCATTATTTACCTGCGCGGCTTTAGGCCAAGTCTTGATCGGATTGGTAGGTGTACACCTATGTATAGATCATATCATTGCGAGGGGTTCACATCCAGATAATAACGAGTAATTCAGTTTTATATTACTTTCATTTTCATTATTATTGTGAACTAAATGAGCTGCAAATGCGGATACCCATTAACAGTATTTCTATGCTCATTTTACAATACAGGAATGCATGTACTGAGTTTAGCTCACATTTTCGAATTGTTTTCATGTTTTCTATTTTATGTGATGAAGTATCACATGGTTCTTCATTTAGCAAGCCCTCTTGGAAGTCATCAAATGCTCACAATAGATTCAGCATAGCACGAATGTTCGGATCGACCTCAGGATCAAGTTGGGTTTATATTTAAAATACTTGTGCAGTGCGGAGTGCGAGTTAGCACATGGTATGACTAAGTCGATTGTATTGAAGTTGAACTATTATGGACTTTGGTCTTATAGTGTTTCAGTTTAATAGATATTGTGATTGTGAACATGAGTTATAGGATTAAATGGTTTCAGTGAGGCTTGTCCTTATCAGGACATTGGTAGCACCCTTCATCATTAAGTCTTCTATTGCAGTTATTTATGAATCAAGTAATTAGCAATTTGGAAGCGTTGTATAGAGTAGCATAAAACTCAATTTATAGGATCTATTCCATTGATGATGAAATAAATCCCCAAGCGTTTTTAATTGATAGAAGTCTTACATCGGCAATTAGCATTTCAACTTACGATTGGTAGATGTAGCAATCATTCCAACTCACTTTCTATTTTTCTTAGCATTTTGGAAAGATAAACTTCATAGATTGCATTGGTCCCAGAGAAATGACATTTTTAATCTAGACTACTTTGACTACACACTTGCGAGCTGTGCTAGCAACATCGAAAAACCTCTTGGTATGAAGGCGACACCTTAAGCACTAGTGAAATTCTTCCCTTTCATGTCCCTTCTTCCCCCTAGTATTTTCATATTATAATTCTCACTTTTGTATCCTCCATCAGGCGTAGTCTTTTCTGCAACTCTTCCCATTTGGATTCTGTCTCTTCGTTACATGAAGATGCCATGTACCTCACTAATCATGTGCCTTAAAAACTGGATCCAGTCACAACCACCACTCTAGGATAGCCACCACACTTGCATAGTAGGCAAGAGCAAAAACTCCTATGAGGGCTTTACGTGAAGAATAAAAACTTGAGAAGAGCACCCAAAAATTAAGGGTGTCCAAAACTATCTATAACCAAAAATTCGAATCAAAAAATCACAACCCGAACTAAAATCTTAGGTATCTGAACCGAAATATACAAAATTTTCGATTCACGTACCCAAATTGATAAATTTTTTCGGTTTTTGGTTCTGATGTGGTTCGGACGTTTTGGAATTTTTGCCCAAAAACTCGATAATTTTTTTAACTTTGAAAAACCATAGTGAGTTAGGCAAAACAAAATCTTAGACTATTGTGTTCAATGCCCACTACCCTACTCTTGCTCTCTGTTAGACCCTCTCTCTCTACTCTCGATATACCTATCAACTTCAAATCCAGAATCATTGATCAAATCATATGTGACTATGAACTCTTAAGGGCTGAACAAGCAAGATTGTTTAGACTGCTTGCTACTTAATTCTCAAATTATTAATTTCATTTATAGTTTTGAATAAGTGCCTTACCTTCTAATTTCTTAAGTGCTTATGTTGTAACTTTTCAGTCATAGGAATTCATTTGTTGACAAAGTGTGCATAAATTAATTAATTGCGTAAATTTTTAATTGTTTTGATGCATTACTTTCTGCAGAGTGAGTGAGTGAGTGTGTGTGTGTGTGTGTGTGTGTGTGTGTGTGTGTTGTAAAACCCCGAAAATTCATATTCATAATTCTCGAAGAATGTTGAAGTTGATTTTTGGTCGCTTAAGTTTGTAGGTAGTATTTTAGCATGAGTCTTCATGTAGTTAAAATTTCGGACCAAGCCAAAATAATCTTTTATTTCTGACCCAAATCCAAAGCTTTTAATATTTCGAATTTAGATTGTTAATATTATGGATCATAAACAATAAATTCAGATTTTTTTTTATGTAACTGATATTTGGTAAAAATTCAGATTTTACTCTTAAGATTTTACTCATCAAATTTCAAATTTTTTAAAATTTAAATTGGGTATTTGGCAAGGCCGCAATCACACAGTGGCATTGTAGCAAATTATGGTCGATCCCGTAGAGACTAGGTCAAGGTACCAGGTCATACTCCCTCAAGATAGGCTATGCAAATCAAAATTTGAGAATAAAATTGAACTATGCTACTTATCTAATCTAATAGGTAACAAATCAAGGAATTTAATCAAATCAAGTAATTTTCCAACTCAAGAATTAATCAAGCACCACTTCTTTATATGGTAATTCCAAAATCAATAATCGAATTATTGATCCCCTCTTTCAAGGTGGAATGAAATTCTTAAATAATCAACTACCATTTCTCAAGGATTTTTAATTAATCTCAGATTATTAAGAACGTGATTATCAAATTTAAGATTTTCTTAAACAGTGAGTCTTTTTCAAGATCCACACACTTAATTCAATTCTTAGTTTTCCAACATCTAGTTTCAACTTCCAGTTCTTCACCAAATGTCTAAGAAAAGCAGGTAGTTGATCAAGTTTCCTTCTGGCAAATCAACGTTTAAGATCTAACAAAATAAAACCGACAAATCTAAAGTACTTTTTGATCAAAATAAGCATCGATTCAATCACAAGAATTCAACTTAAATCTAAGATTAACAATTCAAAACTTAATGTAAAAATCAATTGTAATCTAAAAGCATAAAAATCTAAAGAGAAAAGAGAAGAGAAGGGAGAAGAATTGCTCAGCCGTTGCGTGCTTGTGTTGGTAGATGCAAACCGACCCAGAATCCTTGTAAATCTTCACCTCCAACTTGCTCTCAACTATTTCTAATCTAATCTAAATCCTAACTTGATGGTGCATTGTAAAAGAGGATGGATGAAGGATTGAGATCGAAGGAAGGCAGCAAAACACAGCTCTTATTTACAGAAATGCAAAGCTGCTCGTGTACAAAATGTATAGAAAACAAAAGGCCGTGGAAAAAAACCAGCGGAGACAAGGAAACAGCGCCCCACCATGGATGGGCTGTGGTGCCCTCTGGCAGGTCCGTTCTCACTTGATTCATTTACTACTTATTCCTGGAACCTCCTAGACCATGGTATTGGCCACGGTTTGTCCGTGTTGAGTATCTTAGAGCCCCTTTTCCTATCTTCTTTGATCCACAAAGCCTCAAAAATCTTTATTCTACTCACATAACTTGGCTCAC
The DNA here is from genome assembly GCA_029747015.1 of Carnegiea gigantea. Taxonomy (NCBI): domain Eukaryota; kingdom Viridiplantae; phylum Streptophyta; class Magnoliopsida; order Caryophyllales; family Cactaceae; genus Carnegiea; species Carnegiea gigantea. The sequence continues at coordinate 180,640 of JAKOGI010000192.1, read as the reverse complement.
AAAAGTCAAAATCTGTAAAAACTCTCAAAACAAGTGAAACCAAGCATAATAGAAGAAATAAGAGCATAAATCATACAATTAAGCATATTAATCCCCCATAATGACTCCCAAACACATGTGAAATCCTATGCTGTAATAGCCCGATCCTAAATCACATTTATTTATTTAATTAAGCTATACTATTAATTTCCTCACATTTATTTGTTGCATATAATCATTCCTATTGGGGAAAAACTCATTTAGGCCCAACACTGCAATTCAGGTGTTAGATTATTTTTCACAATGTCATAGAAATTTATTTTTGAGCTACAGAAAAATTTCATCGCAATAAAGTATTTTATTTTCGAGCCCAATTCATTTCGGCCCAATTTGAAGCCCAACAAGTTGGTATGATTGAATTTGGCTAGTTACCATAATTTGTGCCTAATTATAATTAGCAAAAAGCCATTTTTTGGTGCATAAATGTCAGCCAAGTATAGAAGATAAGTCCCCAAAAAAAAAAAAAAAATTCAACCAAATTCAAGCCACACCTTCTCTTCCTCTTCTCTCTACCTGCAGCCACCCCACCCTCAGCTAGGCTGCTGATTTTTGTTGCTATTTTCCACCAGTTTGCCGCTAGCCTGAGGCTGCCATTGGCCACCCCAAGACCCTAGCACCACCAGCCGCCATCGTCAACCCTCAAAACCACTAAACATCACCTCCATCTCTCTCCTTTAATCTCATAAGTGAGGTAAAACCCTAAGTTAATCTTGTTTAACTTTGGGTTTTATGTTGGATTTGATTATGGATCATAATATCTTGATATAAACAAGTGTTAATTTGATGTCTTATTGAGTTGGTTAATTAAGGAAGTATGTAAGTCATGTGTAAAGTTGAATCCATTCTTGATCATGCAAGCTTTAAGTATAAGGTTGATGGATTTTGGGTTTGTGTTTCTAATCTTTCAATCTTTAGCATAAAGAGTAAGTATAGTGTTGTGTAAAACGATTTTGGATGAATTCAGATGTGAATTTCAATTGAGCATGACTTAGGGTTTTATGACTGTAATAGCTAGATCCTAAATCATATTTATTTATTTAATTAAGCCATGTTATTCATTTTTCACATTTATTTATCTCATCTAATCATCCCGATTGGGAGAATTTATTTTGGGCCCTACTTTGCAATTCGAGTTTCATTTACCATAACAATTTCAGAAAAAAATTGATATTAGGCCTTGATAATTATGGTTTAAAAGATTAAATTATTTTTCATGACAATACAAAAATTTAGTTTCGAGCTTTGAAAAAAAAATTTAATTAATCGCTTTGGTTTTGCTTTCTTTTCGAACCCAAGCTCATTCAAGGCCAATTTCGGCCCAAAGTTGAAGCCCAACAAGTTATATCACTAACCTAGCGAATTAACCATGGTTTAAGCTTAACCATGGTTACTTTTGAGGAATAAATTTCAGCCAAGTGCTTTAGGCCATTTGCAACCAAGTAAATAACACACAAGACTTTCTTTCTTTATTCTTCTCCTCCTCCACCCCAAGGCTGGCACTGCTGCTATTTTCTAGACACTTCTAGCCACCTTCCGGCCACTAAGGCAGCCACCTGCTGCCACCCCCATATGTTGCCAGCCACCAGCCACCATCCCCAACTCCTGCCACCATCAAACACCACCTCAATCTTCATATATTCAAGCACAAAGTGAGTAATATCCTCACCTATCTTGTTCTTTTGACTATGTTTTGGAGTTTGATTCTTGTTTTTGGTTATTGATCATATTGTTTATAAGGAAAGAATATTATTTTGACGTTTTGGTTGTTGATTATGCTTGAAAGCAAGTGATGTTTGAAGTTGTTCATGATCATGTAAGTTTGGGCGATGGTGATGAATTTTGATTGTTTTAAATGAAATTTTGTGACCTTTAGTACTGATAATGAGTATAAAGATGTTTATGGTGATTCATATAAGTTAAAGAGTGATTTTAGTGGGTGGCTATGTGAAGAAAAGATTGCAAATATGTGGTTATTGAGCTGTCAACAGACCTAAAATAGGGGCCACTTCAGGATTAAAATGGTATTGTTTAGTACATCCAAAATTCATGATATTTGGTGTATTTACGAGTTAGCATTCAATAGGCTTTAGAATTACTCAATTTCGAATTGTGTGGACAAAGTTATGACCAATTTACTCAAGACTGTGCAGAATACATTGAAACTGGAAACTGAACTGGAACAGTAACGTTACGGAAAACCTGGTATTGATTGGGTCACTAAAAAATTGTGCTTTTTGGTGTGTGCATATATCAATGAGTTATCTTTCAAATACCTTTTGAATTGCCTTAATCTAATTTCTGTGGATAAAGTTATGGTTGGTTTGCTACGCCTACACAGATTAAACTAAAATTGTGCATGTCTTTGTTCTACCTTAATGTTATGGACCTTATTGTGTGAATCATGCTTTGTGTCCTGAATAAAAATTTTAGTGGACATTATGAGCTTTTCATATTGGGGTTTTATATCTCAATTGGAGGTCGGGAGTGAAAGATATGGATTTACTAATGCAGACTATCAAACGGTAACATGAGTGAATATAGAAATTATGACATTTGAAAATATTTTCAGAAGTTTCTATATAATTATGGGTATTGCAAGGAAACTACAAAGTGTAGTGAGTTTAACAAGTTTGTTTATGTATAGAAGCTTACTTGGGTTTGAAAACCGAGTTAAGTGAGCATGAAAATGAAACTGAGAAGTGGGTACAGTAATGACTCAAGTTAGTGTCTATCAGATCTACTGAGGTTATTTGAGCTTTTATGAACCTTACAACACCCCTCATGTCATTGAACCTTCTATTATCCATTTTAATTAACCATTCCATTATCTATTTCAGAAGCATCACACTTTTCATTATCCATTTCAGAAATATCAGAAACCCATATTTCATTTATATCAATTAAAATCCTTTTTATTATCACGTCAATCATTTCCATTTGGCCTATTTTGTTTCAATTTATTGTATTTCAAGTTCAATAACCCTAACGGATTTGAATCAGTTCATTTTGGTTTAACTTGTCTTATATTAAATTAAAATCAGTTTATTATATTGAAATGCACAAGTTATGTATCTTATTTCATTACTCAATTTCTGTTATACATACTTTTACTTACTCAATTATGCTAGTAAGGATTATTTATTGACTACACATACTTACAATGACATTTATGAAACAGAGTTGAGGCCTAGTTATCATTTCCCATTTCGCATGAGTGTTATCAAGTTAGATGACATTTAGAAACAGCTGACTTGTATCAAATTAGATGACATTTTTAAAGACTCAAGGTACGTGCATTGCCTGTATCTTTAGAAATCAGAGTGCATTTATCGACGTTATCATGTTTTGGTAAATGCATCAATGAATCAGTTTACACAGTGATTTATCAGTTAATTAGTGACCCTGTCAGTTATCAGTTACAGGACATTGCCCTTCAATTACCCGCGCGGCTTCAAGCCAAGTCCCCCGGTCAGCTTGGCAGGTGTACACCTATCCATAGATCGTAACAGTATCAAGGGGTTCACTATCAGATAATAATTAGCAATGCAGTTTTATAATCATCCCATTCCCTGTTTTGACCTTAAATGAATTGCAAAGTGGGCCCAACCAGTATTCAATGATCATTTAACAATTTAGGAACGCATGTACTGAGCTTCGGCTCACAGTTCGAACTGTTTTTCATGTTTTGCTCTAGGCAAATGCTCAGAGTATTGCTCTCATGCCAGCAAATCAGCTGAAGAGAATAAGTGAAGCAGGGAAATCCGGATGGATCAGAAGTAATGCCGTATATGCATACTTTAAAGTTGTATTTTGAATTCTTCTGTGGAGGAAGATGTAGATTACATGGTGAATTATCTTACTATGGTTTATAAACCTTACATTGGTTAACACTTGATTGTGAATAGATGATCATATGTGAAGCTGTACAGTGGAGGTTATGCTTAACTGTGTTATTTATAACACTCATGTTTCAAGCCTTGTCCTTTTGGACGGCAGTAACGCCCCTATCATTGGATTCATCATATTACAATTGAGTTATTTATTAAGGAGAATATAAACAGTGAAACATGTTTAATTTGGGGGCGTTACAATGACCATGCATGATCTAATTTAATTTTTGAATCAAGTATGTCATTTGGAGTGAATTAGCTGAAATTTGGAGGTTGGTTGTGCTATTGACTTAAAAGAATGATGTTACGAGAGTTTTGTCAAAATTATTGGTTTATGGAAATACTTATAAGTGACCAAAAGAGGTTGCTTGGATTATTTATGCAAGTAAATGAGTATTTGGCTAGAATAAGGTAATTACATGAAGAAAACAAAGTTAATGGTCTTTAAAGAGGCATTCAGCTCAATTTATAAGAGAAAGAAGGAAACCATGAGTTATGAGGGCTTAGTTAAAAGTTTCTATATAATTATGGATATTGCAATGAAAATACGAAGTTAGTGAGTACAAAAACTTTGATTGTGCTTACAAGCTTACTTGGGTTGGAGAACTGAGTTAAACGGGCATGAGAATGAAATTTGAGAAGTGGGGAGAGTGATGACCCAAGAACATTGGTTATCAGGCTAAGCTAGGATGATTTAAGCTATCCCCACTATACCCTCTTGGCCTTAACATTTTATTATCCATCGCAGAGATATCAAAAGCCCCATATTCCGTTTATATTCACCAAAGCCTTTCCATTATAACATCAATTATTTTATTTTGTACTATTTTACTCCAAATTATTTTACCGTGAGTCAAACTACCGTAATTTAATTAGTTTTCAAATTATCCTGGTATAACTTATCTTCTATTGGATGGTTTTAGTTGTAGATGCCTTTTAATTAATAAATCTCCATTAAAGTTACAAATTACGTGAGTGAGTGCTGTTTACTAGCTATGTATACATGTAATTACATTTCTGAAGCAGGATCGGGGCCTTCTATTATTTCCCCTCATTATGCATAAATATTGTCACGTAAAATTCCATTTTAAGAATACCAGGTACGTCCATTATCTGTATCTTTAGAAATCATAATGCATTTATCAAAGTTATATAATGTTTTGGTAAGTACATCAATAAATCAGTTAATTCAATGATTTATTACCTAATTAGTGACCCCTATCAGCTATCACTTATAAGGCATTTGCCCTCCAGTTACCCATGTGGCCTCAGGCCAAGTCTCCTAATCAGCTTAGGAGGTATACACCTATCTCTAAATCGTAGCAATTACCAGGGGTTCACTATCAAATAATAATTAGCAATGCAGTTTTACATTCATTTCATTCCCTATTTTAAACTAAAATAAATTACAAAGCAGGCCCAACCAATATATTCTTCAATGATCATCTAACAATACAAGAATGTGTCCACTGAGCTTAGACTCACATTTCAAAATGTTTATCATGTTTTATTTTAGGCAAGTGCTTAATGAATGGCCCTCATGCTATCAAGCCAGCTAAAGAGAACAAGCAAGCAAGGGGAGCTTGGATGAATTAGTAGGGATGTCAGTTCATGGCTGCTTCAAGAGTTGTACATTAGAATCTTCAGATACTAGGATTGTAAAATTTATGGAGAATTGTTTTATTTTGGTATGTAACCTTATGGTTTTATAGCTACTTGTATATGGTTAGACAATATTTAAATATATATGATTGTGGACTATGCTTAGCTATAATATATCTTGCACGTCTACTTAAAGCCTTGTCTTTCTATACGGCGGCAATGCCTCAATCATCAGTTTTATCAATTATAATTAAGGGATTTTATTATAGAGACTACAACAATGAAAAATGCTTATTTGGGGGTGTTACATATGCAAATATAACATTCATTACTCCCCCATGCTTAAACCTTTTTTTGTCCTCAAGCAAACATTAGATAAATCCAATAAAGAGAGATGCATCTAGGACTAAAACATATAACAACCTTCCTAAAGTAGGTAAGTAAAAGTATATCACAAGCAAGAATAGCAATCAATGGCAATCCCAAATAGTGCTTAAGACATTTCAAAATTAGAAGGTTTTCGAAAAAGTATGAGACTACAAACTCGATATCAAAGTTGTTCATCTCCAAAGAACCACAAAGCATTTCATGCAAGTACATAGAATTGTAGAGCTAAATAGATTGGTAGAACCTCACTTTTGGGGAAATGTAGATCACTCCCACTCATGTGTTTAAAATTTAGCATAGATTCACTCAAGACTCATTTCAAAGATGCAAACTACCACAGACTTACTAAGATTCTCAAATTCTCCAACACTGAGAATGAAATGAGCACATAATAATTGAAACGACTTTACATGGGCTATAGTATGGGATAGAAGGGTTAAGGGAAAGGAGTTGAGTAATAAATATGGGAAATATGGAGTTATTTAGCCAAGTGACTAGGGAGCAACCAATAAACCACCAAGCAACTATGAATTTTATCAACTCTTCAAACCTCAAAAATACAATGAACATTCCCACAAATCAAGTAGGAAATGAGTTGACAAAGAAAGAAATTCAATCTATTTGCATGCCCTATGCCAATCACTTATTCATTCTTTTTTTGTTTCGTTTCTTTTTTTTTTTTTTTGTTTCTTTCTATTCAACATGACTTTTTTTCTTCTTTTTTTTTTTGGAAATGAAATGAAAATACCAATTATTAAAAGGCATAGGGTCATATAAATTATTAACTCACAACCTAATACATATACACGCAATCCAGATTAGAGGGATACATAACTAAATGCTCAATATTATCAATCCCTCAATAAACTAACACATAGAAGCCACCTTAAATTCAATTACCTCCAAAACTGCCCACTACATAGATGAAGTGACGCTCCTTAGACTTGACTTAAAGATTGGAACATCTATATTTAGTCTAAAGAAGGCTCAAAGTCTCAATTAGCACATATAATGACCATCATGTACAAACATTAGTGCTAAAGACTCCAAGGGATAACAAAGTTCTCAATCAAGACAAGGATCAAAATAAGAAATATTCATAAAACCTTCGCAAAAATTAACACCAAAAGGGATTACACATCAAAAGTTACTCAATGTCATGAAACCATTATGCTTAGCAAAAACATCATTGGAGCTTATCTCAAACAATTCACACCATCTCTATATGTAATCTTATATGTAAATCTAAAATTCAACACACTATTGCAAAAGAAAGGAAACCTAAAACTATATGCAATGAGTATGCAAACTAAAAACCAAAATAGCAACATTAAACCATTATTCCCCTATGCTGAGTACACCTAAGCTAAGGCCTCCCCACAAACGGGGTACATGAAGCATCAGCACTCCATCACAGCTTCAAGACATGGCTCGTCAAGTTAGATGCCCTCAAAACACACATGAGCTAATCAAACTCCCGGGACCATAATTTAGAAAATACAAGGTAAGAGGCAATAATCTAAATCACATCAAAGACAATAAGTATCCTCTTAACCTTCGCAAAGGCCTTAGAAAAATCAAAGGAAAGGTTAAAGAATGTAGTCCACATGACTTTCCTAGGTAAGTCCTCTAGGCATACACAATAAGGGTTAATGGAGGGATCATACCCTTTAATGTAACCTAGGGACACATAATCATCACCATTTCCACCAAGCATACTAAAAATGTTTGTCCGTATAGCCCAAATCCATACTAGCATTACAAATCATAGGATTTCTAATGGGCACATCAGTGTGATACTCAAGGAAATTAGAGGGAAATGAATAAAGAGGGGAAGTATGGGAATAATCAAGGGGATAAAGAAGAATACTATCATGAAAACCAAGGCTAGAAGACTCCTCATGCATAAACACATCACATAACCCCTTCAAAGGAGTTTCAACTAGATCATACATCTCATCTAATATATCATCTAACTCAAAACACACATTAACAACACTAAACCTAGAAACTACCCCAAAAGGCTCACCTACCTTGAGCCCCAAGCACTAATCTAAATGGAGGGATGAATCAGGTAAGATCAGGACAACATTAGTATTATCCATGGGTAATGAAAAGTCAGGTTAAGCATAGCATGTGTAATAAGGAAACGAATTAGTTTCATAGTCAGAAAAATTAAACAAGCCACACCAAAAACGAGCATAATAAGATCCAGAATAGAATGAACGAGGATCAGGAAATGAATATCTACGAACACAACTAGTCTTCTTAAACTCAAATGAATCCTAAGCAATCCACTCAAATAAATACCATGTTTCATAAATTCTTTTACCATGAAAACCCCAGTACCCTAAAAGAACATGAGTTTCACAATTCACACTCTCATCAACAATGTCCAAATTTCCTATATATCAACACAATAACCACATTGAGTAAGAAAGACATTTAATTGTTTTAAATACCTCCAAAATAATTCATGTTCGGGAAAATGGAAAATGGTCATGGTCTTTACTAAATTTTTAATTTTTTTAATTTTTAATTTCTTGGGCTTTTTTTTTGCAAAGAAAAACAAAATGGTTAGCCAAACCTATTGAGAAAAACCCAACATTTGACATTAGTTCCCTAGCAATGGCGCCAAAAAACTTGATAGGGTCGTAAGCGCATGGTGGTGTTGTCGCAAATCAAGGTCGATCCCAAAGAAAATAAGTCAAGCTACTAGGTTATATTCCCTCAAGATAGACTAAACAAATCAAAATTTGAGAATGAAATTGAACTGTGCTACTTATCTAATCTAATAAGTAATCAATCAAGGAATTTAATCAAATCAAGTAATTTTCCAACTTAAGAATTAATCATGCAGCAATTCTTTAGACGGGTAATTTCCAAAATTGATAATCAAATTATCAAGTCCCTCTTTCAAGGTGGAATCATATTCTTAAATCTAATCAACTATTATTTCTCAAGGGTTTTTGATTAATCTAATATTATTAAGAACGCAATTATCAAATTCAGGAATTTTTAAAACTATGAGTCTTTCTTAAGATCCCACCCACTTAAGTCAAATCTTAGCTTTTCAACATCTAGTTTAACCTTTCAGGCCTTCACCAAATGCCTAAGACAAGCAAGAAGTTGATCAAGTTTCCTACTAGCAATCAACGTCTATGATTCAATAGAATAAACCCAACAAATCTGAAGCACTTTTATATTAAAACAAGTATTGATTCAATCACAATAATTCAACTCAATTCCAAGATTAACAATTCAAAACTTAACATAAAAATCAACACTAATCTAAAAGCATAAGAATCTAAGGAGAAAAGAGAAGAGAAGGAGAGGAATTTCTTAGCCATTGCATGCCTGTGTTGGTATATGCAAACTCGACCCAGAATCCTTGCAAATCTTCACCTCAAACTTGCTTTCAACTATCTCTACTCAAATCTAAATCATAACTTGATGGTGTATTGTAAAAGAGGATGGATGAAGGATGGAGATCCAAGGAACGTAGCAAAACACAACTTTTATTTGCAAAAATCAAAGCTGCTAACGGACAAAACAGGTGAAAATGAAATGTCACAAAGAAAACTAGCATAGATAGGGAAATAGGGACCACCACTGACCATAGGGCCACCACAGACAAGTCATGGTGCCGCCTGGCTGGTCCGTTTTCACTTGATTCATCTGCTGTTTCTTCCTGGAACCTCCTGGACCATAGTACTGGCCACGGTTTGTCCGTGTTGGGTGTCTTAAGGCCTCGTTTGCTATCTTCTTTTATCTACAAGGCCTTAAAAATCTTCATTCTACTTACATCACTTGATTCACAAAGTTAAAATCTGCAAAAACTATTAAAGCAAGTGAAACCAAGCATAATAGAAGAAATAAGTGCATAGATCATATAATTAAGTATATTAATCCCCTAAAATAACTCTCAAACACTTAAAAATCCCATGCAAATATGGCATTCTTACGTATTATTTTGTGGAAGGGATATTAAACCCTAGAATCTCTCCCTCTTTCCTTTTTATGGTAGTCGTGTGTTCCTGTAGTTTTTTTCCCCCCCTAAAGAGCTCTCACGCCTCTCTCTTCCTCTCATGCTTCTCTCTCGCTCTCAGGTCTCTCTCAAAACCCCCTCTCTCTCTCTCTCTCTCTCTCTCTCTCTCTCTCTCTCTCTCTCTTGCTTCCACTTCCTCTTCCACAACCTCTGCCATAACCAAGCTGCCATGCCGACCACCACGCCACCCAAGCTTCCACCAAAGTTGCCACCAAGCCACCTCTTTCCTCTCTTTTGAATTTTTGGGTTAGAAGCTTTAGGGCTTTCTTCCTGTTAGTTTAAAGAAAATTATGCATATAAAGATGGAATTTTTGCAACAAGTTAAGTCATCTTCTAGACTCCAGTTAATCCTTTTTCATGTTTGCAATCAAATTCTCAGTTTTTGGATTCGTCTGAAAGCATTCATACAAGCACCTCACCTCTTACTCTAATCTTCAAGGTAAAACCAAAATTTTCTCTTCAAAAATCTCTCTTGAAGGGCTTGGATAGGTTTTATTATTTTGAAAGTTAGTGTTGATGGTTAGGAATGATTTTAGATTAATTTTGATGAGTTTACTTGAATGGGTGTAGTGATTTCAAGCATGAATTAAAAGTTTAGTCAAGAAAAAAAGCCCCACCTATAATAACCCACATTTACAGAATAAACTGCACTTAGGTAGTGGGCCAAAAATTATGAAAACCTTCCTTCATGTATATCTATAAGCCTATTGTTCTAGGAAATTTGAATCACTAATTTTGGGCTTAAAATGAGTGAGACATAAATTTTCTTCCAGACTACACAATTCCAGCCTACAACTGCTCGGATGGAAAGATGTTCATTTTTTGGCATTTTCTGTGGTTTCTTATGAATTCCCTTAAAATAAAAGTTGTAGTAGGCAATAATGTTTTTCCAGATTGCGCTCAAACACCTCATATAATTTTTTTTTGGTAAAGTTATGGCCTCTGCAAATTAGTTCAAAAAACTGACCTGAAACTATTTTCATATCCTGGTGGTTTAAATTTCAATAATTGATTAATTTGAGTAAATGAGCTTTTATAAATTAGCTTGGGTTCTTAAAAATCAGTAGTTTGGGGAATTAGTCATATCCATATGGTCCCAGTGGCTTGACTGACTTTTGGGTTGGAAAAGATTATTTTCGAGTGTGAGGACTCCCTTAAGTTAGTCCATGTTGTGACTTTTTAATTTTATCATTTAGGCCGAATACTCTAGCTCGAGCTCAAGCAGGTACTTTACGCTTCTTCGAGGTAATGTCTATGCCCTAAGTCCCCTTGGTTGGTCTTTTGAAATGTGCTTGGATGTTTATAAGTTTATGTGATCTTGTGTGCCAATGGAGCCTTATGTGTAAAACTTGAACAACAACACGTAATTTCATGATGTGCTGTTGTGATTAAATGTTTTTACTTAAGCAGTTCATGTTTGAAAGTGGTTTTACTATGTCAATGGGAGTTTTAGTTAGGATGGATTGGGCTTATTGGGAGCCAAATGAATGTGCTTATAAAATATTAAATCCTGAAGTGAAAGATTAAGGTGAGTTTGCGGGAGGATGCCTCCTGAGATCATGGTAGGTTTGCCCTGATATGGAGATGAGTTAGTATCTCCAAGTTACTTGCATGCAGTTTTCGGGTATGTGTCATTATAAATAAGCGTATGCTAAGATGGGTTCTGGTAACCCATGAAGCCGTTCAGCATAAGGCCATCAGACCCTTTGGTGGGGTCAGTCGCCAATGAAATTAACTATATTTGGTTTTGAATGATAGTTAATGTTTGATGTTTAAAGATCTTGAACTGGTTGGGAATCTTTCTTGAACTGTTTGAATATTTCCTCTCACCTTTAAATCATTGAACTGTTTTTTAGTAGGTGTTCTATGGTTAGAGGTAGACATTATTGAGCTCTATCTCATAGTTTGAAATGTTTTATTTTCAGATACCAATGTGCTTGTATGGGGATGGGATGTGAGTGAGGTCGCATAGAAGTTTTTTTTTTTTAATTTAAACCTTTCTTAATTTAATAAATGTTGGACTTGTAGCTGGTTGTTTGACCATTGTTGTTGACTTGTTGAATTTCAATTATATTTTTAGCTATTTCAATGAATTCCTTCTTGTCTTGTATTTTCTAATGAAATATAACTGTGACGCCTATTAGGTAATTATTCATCACATCAAATATGTTAAAGATTAATAGTAAAATGAATTAGAAATTTTAGGGTGTTGCAAAGTAGTATCAGAGCTCTACATTCGACCCAGTGGCTTTCTTGGGGTACTATACCCTGAGGTAGAGTCTTAAAAATCTATAGACATAAGAAATTATTGGAGCGTGAGCATGGGCTTAGATGATAGGGTGGCATGTATTCTTAGGTTGCATTAGGCACTTATAAGTTCATTGTGCATTTCATAGCAAGATGAATGGCCTACGCCACCGTCACTCTCACAGCACCCATGCTTTCATAAGAGGCTGATTAAGCTCCCAAAGCACTCCATTCTTGATCACGAAATTCATGTTTAGGAGGTTATCAACCCCCATTTAGATGACTTCCCAAACAATTGTTTAGCTGATAAGGTAAAGGAGGCAACTTGCTTCCTCTTTACCCTAAAGAAGGCTGGCGCTATCAGTATGACGAGCTCCTTCCCTCGGAGATCCCTTTTGATAACTGGGATAAATGTTGTTGGTGTGATCGTCAAAGACTTGTCATGGACTTCGATGAGCTGATTGATCACCTAGCACATCGAGGCATAATGATGAGTTATTAGAGTCATTAGAGTCATTTAATGAGGACCTTCCACCTCCAATTAGTCAGGATGAAGCCACACCTCTGCTAAGGAGGAAGATGATATAAAGGAAGAAAAGGAGCCATTATGCCATGAGGATCCAGCTAATGACTCTGAAGGCAACCCATTGATGTCAACTCAGATGGTTTGAATGGTGAACCCGACCAGGGAGTGGGGAATGGAGTTTGCTATGGTTATGCAAGTAACTCTAGGAGGATGAACCTGGCCCTCTCAATGAGTCTAACAAAGAACCAAATGAGGAATTAGGGGAGGAGCCAAAAAAGGACTCCAACTCTGAAGATAAGGACCCCTCGAAAGAGTCGAAACCTGACTTGGTCTGACCTAAAGAACAACATAAAGAAGAAGAGCCTGAAGAAGAGGGAATTGCAAGGAAACTAGGTTCTAAATCCCCTGCACGCACCTCACCCTCCGATGATAGGAGGAAGCATAGTCAAACTTGTTAGAGCATTTAAGGTAGAGATTTGATTAGGGAACATAGCCTGAATTGTCTGCTGATTTTGTTTAAAATATTTTCTTAATAACCCCAGTGTAGGGGAGAACTTTGGTAATGAAATTTATTAGTAATACAGGTATTGGTTGAGATTCTATTTGTTTTTCCTTTTTAAAACTTGGATGAGTATTGAATGAAATTTGGATTTATGGATAGATGGATGGCATTGAGTTGCTTAATTATGTGTGTGATTTAGCCTCATGATTTATGTGTGCTGAACATTTAGTTGTGCTCCCAATATATGTACGGGCTTATAAGCCTAAAACCAAGTATTACAACTTATTACAAGCAGGGGCAGCTAGGCCCATGTAAAAAAGTTAAGCACACTGGAAGTTTTCTTATATAATAGTATAGAACTATTAGGGTGAAACTGAAGAAGAAATCATATAGTTAGAGCTTAAGTCTTAAATGGTTTCCCTTATGATGTCTAACAACAATCTCACTCCTAAGGGAGTATGTCGCTAATAGCTGAGCTGAGGAAGCGTTTGGAGGCCCTTCATCTTTGAAATAGAGGCCCCTCGAGTAATACTATAGGGACGAACCATATACCTACTGGAGCCAACCGTACCGACCACCTACTCATCGAGATGTTAGAGAAGCAGGGTGAGTAACTATGTAAGCAGAGTGAGAAGAAGGAAAATAAGAATGAGGATGACGACTCTAACCTACTTAAGAAGCTGGCCAATCTTCATTCACCTACCTACAATGGGGCAACTTACCTTCACCTTTTGAGGAGTGGATCCGACATATAGAAAAACTATTTGATACTCTCCAGCTCCCTGACAAGTGGATAGTGGGATTCCCTGTGTTCTATCTCAAAAGAAAAGTTGATTTATGGTGGATCACTGTAAAGAAGGAAAGAATGAGCCTGGATTTGAATGGACTCGATTCAAGGAGCTCAAAAGGAATCGTTTCTATCCTATATCCCTCAAGATATAAAAGGACAAAGAGTTCCTCCAGTTAGAGTAAGGAAATGTGAGCATTTGCATTATGCTTCTAGGTTCATAAAACTAGCCCACTTTACCCCAGCCTATGTAGCTGATGAAAACCTCAAGATAAACCGATTCAATTCTAGATTCAATCATAAGCTGAAGGTTGCTAAGTTAGTACGTACATACAGATTGTATCAAGAGATGTATGACATCGCCATTAATATGGAGCGGGCTCACAATGAAAGGGATATCTTTTTCAACAAGTAAAGGGACAAGAGAATGGGATGACCACAAGACCATCAGGTCCAACAGCCCCAGCACAAGCGATCATGACATGATGGCCCACAAGGTAGCCAAATAGGAGGGTACCACCAAGGAGTGATATGTCCGGCTTGCGAAAAGCTTATTCACTATGTCCGTCATTGCAAGGCCACTCAAAGAAGGGGATGTTGCTTTAGATGGAGAGTCAGCACACCAATTAAGGGATTACCCTCTACCACCACTGAAAACCAATCAGAGAAGGACTGACAATCGAGGTGGGCCCAACCTCCCAACCGGGCCAAGAGAGGTCTCAAGGAATCTAGTTCAATCCAGCTTTGCTACCCCCAATAGGGTCAGCACTGAACACCAAACTTGTCACTTCATAACATAGGAGGCAGAGTTTATGTCATAAAGAAGGATGAAGCGGAGGACACTCCTAATGTGGTTACGAATACCTTTCTTATCCACTCTTATCCAGCAACTATATCGTTTAATTCTAGAGTTACCATTCTTTTGTTGCATCTGGTATTGTTCATAAGTTAAAATTAATTCCTTCCCCAAAATCAACTGCTATATCTGCTACTATACCTACGAGAGACACAGTGAGGCATGAAAATTATTTAGAGGGTGTCCCATACCAATAGCTGGCCAAGAGTTCATAGCTAACCTATATCACTTTGACTTGACCGATTTTAATGTGATCTTAGGTACGGATTCGCTATCAAAATATCATGCGCAAATACACTACCTCAAGCAGAAGATAACCTTAAGAGGTTTATAAATGAGCCAACCTAAAACTAGGGGTTAAGCTTATCTCTACTCTGAAGGAACATAAACTCTTGAAAGGAGGATGTAAGGGGTATCTATATAATGTGGTTGACTCAGCAGCAATTGAACCATCAGTAGAGAGTATACCAGTATTGTTTGAGTTTTCAGATGCTTTTCCTAAAGAAATCTTTGGCATGCCCCCGCTTAGGAAAGTGGATTTTTGTATTGACTTAGCCTGAGGAGCTACTCCTCTTTCTAAATCCTCATATAGGATGGCTCTTGTAGAGCTCAAGGAAGTAAAAATCCAACTTGATGAACTTTTAGAAAAGAGGTATATTAGGCCAAGCACCTCACCTTAAGGAGCATCAATGCTATTTGTGAAGAAGAAGGATGGTAGCTTGCGGTTGTGCAAAGATTAGAAGGAGTTGAATAAGATTACCATCACAAGTCGATATCCCTTACCTCGCTTTGATGATCTCTTTGATCAACTATGAGGAGCTACAACCTTCTTGAAGATAGACCTCAGATCCAGCTATTACCAACTTCGCATCCGATATGATGACATACCAAAAACTGCTTTTTGTACCCGATATAGGCATTTCGAATTTATTGTAATGCCTTTTGGGCTCACCAATACCCCAGCAACCTTCATAGATCTAATGAACCAAGTCTTTAAACCATACTTAGATCAGTTTGTGGTACTGTTCATTGATGACATACTGGTGTATTCAAAAACTCCAGAGGAGCATGCTCAGCATTTTAGGACTATCCTTGAGGTACTAAGGAAAAAAGAACTCTATACTAAGTTCAAGAAGTGTGAATTCTGGCTAGATAAAGTAGCTTTCTTGCATCATATAGTGTCTAAGAAAGGAGAATTAATGGACCACAAAACATAGAGGCAATTACCAAGTGGCCTGCACCAAAAAATGCTATAAAAGTAAGAAGTTTCCTATGGTTAGTAGGGTATTATCAGAGGTTCATTTATAATTTCTCAAAGATAGTGTTTCCCTCACTAATTTAACTAGGAAGGTAGTGAAGTATGAGTGGACATAATGATATGAGCAAGTGTTCTAGGAACTTAGAAAGAGACTCACATCTGCAGCCACATTTGCATTACCATCTGAAACTGAAGGGTTTATGGTATATAGCTTTGTATCTCGTAATGGTTTAGGGTGTGTATTGATGTAAATTAGATGGGTTGTAGTATATGCATCTCGACAACTGAAGAACCATAAGGAGAATTACCCAACCCATGATCTAGAATTGGCAGTCGTAGACTCAAGTTACTATTCCCTCAAAAGGACTTGAACTTGAAGCAGAAATGTGGCTACAATTTCTCAAGGACTACGATATACACTTCTAATATCACCCCAGAAAGGCAAACATAGTCACCAATGTTTTAAGTGATAGACCATACCCTATTCTCAACTATTTGCTCTTCATACGAACAAAGTTGTGTAAGGATTTTAAGAGTTTGGAGATCAATGTTGTGGTTGGAAAGGGGAAATCTTTGCTTTTTGTGGATTAAGAATATTCTAATTGCCTAACAAACCAACCCACAATTAGTGAGGCTAAAGGTGGAGATGCTAGAATGCAAAGCACTAGGATCCGTGATGTATGAGGATATGACTCTAAGGTTCGATAACCGAGTGTGTGTCCTTGTAGCGAATGCACTTAAGTGGAAGATTCTAGATGAGGATCACAATCCTCCACATTCGGTGCATCCTAGCGAATAGGGATGGGCGTG
>JAKOGI010000192.1:162500-163588 GCA_029747015.1 Carnegiea gigantea | reverse complement strand
ATATATATATATATATATATATATATACACACACATGTCTATGTATATGTATGCATGTATATATGTTCACGCACACACACACATATATACAACAACAACAACAACAACTCCCAGTGTGGGTCCTGCTTTCGCAGGGTCTGGGGAGATCCAGTTGTAGGCACCCTTACCTCTACTGGCATTTCTACCCGTAGAGAGGCCGATTTCAAGAGACCCACGAAAAGAGTTTTGTGAATATGTTTTATATACGAAAGCTTTTGCGAAAACTTTGAATATGAAAGCATTTTATGGAAGAAAGTATCTATAGCAAGGATGCCCGAGATAAATAGAAGATAAATACAATATCATTTGCTGAAACCATGAAATAAAAGGACAATATAATGGAGGAAGGCCATATACATGATCGCCCAAGGTAATCAGACGAGAACCCTTCTCGGAAGACAGTGCAACCTACATACAAACACCGCATACGAAAAAAAAACGCAGCCAATGCAACCCAAAGGAAAACTACGGGTGCGAGACTCCACGATCTACGATCTTAGTCCTATCCCGCCACAACTTCCTATCCTGAGCCATGTCCTCCGTCAAACTAACAACTTTTAAGTCCTCTCTAATCACCTCGTCCAGGCTCTTCTTGGGTCTTCCCCTCCCTCTTCTGCCTTCGGAGATGTTAATCCTCTCACATCTCCTCACTGGAGCATCCACGCTCCTCCTCTTCACATGACCAAACCATCGGAGTCGTGATTCTCTCAATTTATCGTCGATGGGAGCTACTTCAACTAAGTCCTTGGTAACTCTATTTCTAATTCTGTCTATCCTCGAGTAACCACACATCCACCTTAACATCCTTATCTCTGCTACCGTTAGTCTTTGGACTTGCGTCTTTTTGAGAGGCCAGCATTCCGATCCATAAAGAACGACCGGTCTAACTACCATGCGATAGCCTTTGCCTTTCAATCCTCGTGGCACCCTCTTATCACATAGCGCACCTGAGGAATACTTCTATTTTTGCTAGCCTACTTTTATGCAATGGTTTATATCTTTATCAATATCCCCATTCTGTTGAATGATCAAGCCTAGATACTTAAACT
>JAKOGI010000192.1:152500-157500 GCA_029747015.1 Carnegiea gigantea | reverse complement strand
CAAGAGCTTATCCACGCCATCGAGCCACGCTGCAGCACACGTATTACCGCTCGATCAACACCTATGTGTCACTTCACCAAGCTCGTCCATGGGGTCCACCATGCCACACCTTTGTCACCTAGCCGAAGGCACCATCGGCTCTGATACCACTTGTTGGGGTTAATATCAGAGTAATAGTATACCGGAAGCGATAGGATACAATAGAAAATCAGAAATTCAATCAACAAAACAATAGAATAATAGGAAGAGAACAAGAACACATGAATTTAACGTGGAAAACCCAACGTGGGAAAAACCACGGACGGCGACAGCACCAAAACAATCCACCATGAGCAGGAAAGTACACCACGATCACAATCACCTCAGTGATTCGCTCTAAGAGCAGACTTACAATCTCTCTCTATTGTAATATCTCGCAAACTACTTTTACCTCTCAATGTGTTTATGAGTACCGAAGTTTTTTTAGATCCTAGGCTTGACCCTCTTTATATAGGGTCTAAATAGTAGGGTTTTCCCCCTTAGCATACAACCCTAGCCGCCAGGTGGAATCCCCCCTTGAACAGAACCCTAACCGCCTTCCGAAAGAGGTGGCGTCAAAACAAGGGGCACGACCGTGCCACGTGGCACGGTCACCCAGTGCCACATCGCACGACACCACCGTGCCGTTTTTCTGTCCTCTTTGACTGGACGTTCTTCGTCTTGACACGCCCGTGTCTTGTGTAGCACGGTCCCACCGTGCCAGTACTTGGATTTTAGGCCACGAAACCCAATAATATATATATATATATATATATATATATATATATATATATATATATATATATATATATAATATATTATATATATATGCATGTATATACATATATATATATATATATATATATATATATATATATATATATATATATATATATATATATATATATTATATATATACTCACGCACACATATATATGTATATATGGATATATAATATATATGTATGTATATTATATATATATATATATATATATATATATATATATATATATATATATATGTACATATATATATATATCATATATATATATATATATATATATATATATATATATATATATATATATATAGACACACACACACATATATATATGTATATACATGCATGTTTATGTATATATACGTACATACACACACACGCACACGTGCACACACACACGCACACACATATTTATGTACATATTACATATATAATATATATATATATAATATATATATATATATATATATATATATATATATATATATATATATATATATATATGCATGTGTGTGTATATATATATACACACACACACACACACACACACACACACACACATATATATGCAATGCTCTAACACTTTTGCAAGTGCAACTGTATCCTTTCTCTTAATATAACCGACCATCTAAGCCTTACTTCCCTTATCTTATGCTCTTTAGGTGTCACTCATACTTTCCCTCTAAAAACTTTATCATTGGTCTCATCAAGTCTTACGTAACTACACATCAACCTAATTCTGCTCATCTCTCCTGCAACCTGGGATCTTCTTATAACTCAACACTCTAAATGTATACCTCCATTTTTGTCATCCGAGCCTCATATCACGAAGCTAATGTCCTCATTGATATCTTAATTGCCTTGTATGATCGCTCCAAGTATTTAAACTTCTTAATCTTCAATATCATCACATCAATGGTGACTTCCTCCCGTGCCTCTTCATTCCTTTCACTTGACTTACATTCCAAATACTCAATCTAAAACCTTTAGACTCCAAAATACGCCTCTACTTTTCTAACAAAATAGGCAGTAAACAACATTCATCGCAGTGTTTCATCCTACATGTCATGTGTGAACTCATTCAAGATGATTATAAAAGGACTTAAAGCAGATCCTTGATATAACCTAATATCAAGAAGGAAGTCCTTTAGGTCTCTTCCTAGCATCCCAATCCTTAGCCTCCGCTCTCTGATACATATCTCGAATAACCCTAACATAATGAAAAGGTAAATAATTCTTTCTTCAACAATTCCAACGCACTTCTCAAAGCACCCTTTCACAAGCCTTCTCAATATAAATTAACACCAAATCCTTTTTTCTGTCCCTCTAGAATTCCATAAGTCCTCTCATAAGATTTACTGCTTCTGTAGTTGATCTTCTTGCAATGAAACCAAACTGCTTAATGTCTCCCTCCTCGACCTCTTCTGCCTCATCCATTGCATGCCAGAACATAACCGCATTCCATGCGGCCAACCAGAATGGTAGATAAACATGATCGACAATGTGGAAAACTATCCTACACTACCACTGTGATAGTAAGGGAAGAACCGGCATATACATACATATTATAAGTTATACTCTTGTTAATACACGTAATACCGAGCAAGACAGATCATATAAACACATAAATCATGTATTTCACATAACACACGCCTATTATGCTATCTAAATGCATAATACAAAACTATGGCTCTGATACCACCTAATGTAACGCCCCCAACTCGATGAGGGGTCACACCGCCAGGACAACCTAGAAGGAAATCCCTAAGGCTCTTGAAGATCATGGATTTGGATTAGCATTTAGATAGTTACTCTAAAACAAAACTGCAAGAGTTTCCCCTATTCTAGCAATATTTTAGGGTCTTAGCTCAGCTAAGGGTACCTATAAACTGGTAATAGGGTATAACATGCGCTAAAATAACCCAAATTCAACCCCTTGGGCCGCTCGCCTAGGATTATTCACAATCAAACAACTAACACAAGGGTTAAAGTAATACAGATACAGATACAGAGCCGACTACATGCTTTCACATACAAAAATGAACTTAAATATTTACAATGTGGTAGGTATCAAACACTTGCAAAGCCGGCAAAAGACTTCTGATGGTTCAGCATCAAATAACTTCAAAATACCTCTTGTACATGCTCAAACTGAACCTAGAAAAGGGAATAAGTAAAGGGATGAGCTATCAGTGATAATTCCCTTACTCTTTAAAGACCAAAGTTCATTTACAGGCAATAATAGCAATAATAGTCACATATCACGTATTTTTATACTGCCATTATATTAGGCAATTATAGTCCCCAACAAAAGATTATCACTCTTATACTTTATGCTAGCCCCTCCACTCATTCCTAGGCCCTTAATGACTAATTTTCCTTTCTAACAAACATTCAGGCACGTAATCAAGTAGCATAAGTAACGAATATGATGCTTTCAAACACACTTTTGAAAACACAGTGACCCTCGATATATTTTAAGAATAGTTTATAAATCACACTAACTTCTTTAAAGCTTATAACTGTTTCTAAAAACTCCTGAAACATCAAATTGGTAAGAAAGTCTATGCAAGAAACATTCTTTCATAAGATATGCAGTTTGAAAAGCTTAAATGTTCGATGCGTTACTAGGATGTAACCATACTTCATTTGAAATTTCATTTAAACTATACTAGGAAACACGTTTATAAAACATGTGCAGGATATGCATATTTGAAAGCTTCTTTCTTTCCTTAAAAACACTTTACTTAGCCTCTTGAGGCTCATATTCTTTTTTTAAAAAAAAATTCTTTCGTAATGGTCCTCTAATGACCCTTATAAGCTTTTCAAATCTTATTTAATATAGCCTCGTAATGGCCCTTAGAAATCTTTCTTTTCTAAACTGCTTAAAATGGCAAAATGTCAATTTCCTATTTATTAGAAACTTACTCATAATATAAAAACATCTTATTGTGCTGGCTAGGGGAGATCTACACCACCCCTAAATGAGGTCGTCACTCACAACTCACGTTACCCCCAGGGTATACGTACTTAACTTTTGGCCAAAACACGTCTTAGCAGAGCAACTCTAACTTCGATATTGTCCTCTGTGGGGCAGCAGCTCACACCAAGATAATCATATCTTGAGTCCAGTTCCCCTCAAGGTTTTGTTATGCATCACACATCAGGGAAAAGCTCACACCAAGATAATCATATCTTGAGTCCAGCTCCTGGGAACAGCTCACGCCATCTTTGCATCCAGCTCCCAACATTATCTTTGGGGGAAACAGCTCATGCCATCTTTGCGTCCAGTTCTTACCCTCATGGTTCGGCCACTTGCCTAGCACTTTCTTAGCCTTTAAAATTACATTTCATTTCGCTTTTTCAGTTAATTACTTTGTTGAAATCTTACTTTTAACAAAACGACCATAACCTTTGGAATGTTTATAGCTCATTCGTTTTTGGCTTAAAAACTTCTTATAAAGAAATAAGTTTGCTAACTCCTAAATCGACCTTGTTTTAACTTAAAAGCTTCTTGTAAACGTAATAAGTTTGCTAACACATAAATCTACTTGTTTTTTAACTTAAAAGCTTCTTATAAACGCAATGGGTTTGCTAACACGTAAATCAACTTTGTTTTTAACTTAAAAACTTCTTATAAACGTAATAAGTTTGCTAATTCATAAATTGACTTTGCTTTTAACTTAAAAGCTTCTCATAAACGCAATAAGTTTGCTAACACGTAAATCGATTTTGTTTTTAACTTAAAAGCTTCTTATCAATGAAATAAGTTTTCTAATTCGTAAATCAAGTTCGTTTTTAACTTAAAAGCTTTTTATAAATGAAATAAGTTTGCTAATTCGTAAATTAACTTCGTTTTTAACTTTAAAGCTTCTTATAAACATAATAAGTTTACCGACACGTAAATCGACTTTGTTTTTAACTTAAAAGCTTCTTATAAATGTAATAAGTTTCCTAACACGTAAATCGAAACTCATTTGAAACTTAAGGCACTTAGTTAGCGTTCAATTTAAACTGGATTCATAATTTAACCTTATTGAATCATAAAGTAATATTAAAACTAGATTCGTAATTGAAACTTATTGAAACTTAATGTAATAAACTCATTCAAACTAGCATATAACTCAAACTAAGTATCGTAATAAACTCATTCAGTTGCCCAAATTTAGTTCATTTGAAATCCTTTTTATACTCGAAGAAG
>JAKOGI010000192.1:127500-147500 GCA_029747015.1 Carnegiea gigantea | reverse complement strand
TAGGAAAATACCCTTGGCGTAAGATCATTGTTTATTAAAAGAAACATACATAACAATTTAATCCCATAAGTGAGGAGTCTAGCCTCTTAGAGGTACATTATTACTGCCATCCCGAGCCGGCCAAACTCGAGCGGCAACATACGCCTATCTGAATAGACATCATACTACGCTGAAACATAACTTACATACTTAGACTTCAGGCGGGAATCAAACCACCATCCCTGAATCATCTTAATGTAGCTTACGATATACCAGGTGGGATACTAAGCCATCATCGCCCGGGTCTCAGACTTAAGCTTAAAGTTTCTAGAGTAGCTCCTCCATGTACACATAAGCATGAACATAATTATTCATACACATACATACTTATACTTATCCATACATATACTTTCTGAGTTCATAATACGAAAACATAATTTCCTTCCGACACCACTCCTTTTTAAAATTCTTTATACCTTAAAAACTAGATTCGTCAAGTTTTAAAAAAAAAAATAGGCCATCATTCGCTAATAGCCATGGCTACTTCTTTTTTCAACCACAAAAACCTTCTTTTCTGAACTTACCCTCACACACATGATAATGCTTAACGACATGAAAGGGGAGAGATTCACACGTAGTATATTCGAATACTTCATAGTTCAACTTGGAACCCTCTTAAAATCGTGATGGAGTCACTAACTCACGATTCGAAACACTTTCGAAACTTAAAGTACTTAGCTAGTATACAACTCAAACAAAGCTTCATAATAAACTCCTCCAGTTGCCCATTTTTAGTTCGTTTAGAATCCTTTTTAAACTCAAATAAGGAGACGTAAATAAACCAAAGCCTGAAACATTTTCGAATTCGCTACTAGTTTGCTTTTTACTTTCCTAAACCTATCGACCATTCAGTTGAGTCACTTACTGAGTAGTTCGATGATTTATGACCTTTTTATGCTTCAAACATTTTAACAAACTAATAGGCAACTGACAGCTGCTCAAAACATTCACAATTATGAAAACAACCCTTTAACGACCCTTTTTAAAGATGTCTAAGTTCAAAATCAATCACACAGCATCATTTAACATTTTCAAGGGGGAGAGGGGTCACACATAGCACATTCATAACACATAATAACTTAACTTGGCAGAATTTGTCCAATGAGCCACACATGGCCTCGCAATCCACACGATTGCGGTGAATCACAACCCAGGATCCCTCACACAACACCGACCACAAAAATCTCAAATCGCTCATTAGTTTCACCTCAAGCCATCCAACTACCAAGCGCGGTTCAATATCACAATAGTTTCAATCGATTAATTCACAAAGCCAATGTCTATAAGCATAGCTTCATATCAACCATCAATAGAAATTAAACATATTAAACTGATTAAGTGGCGACATTCAAACACGATTTTGGTTTGCTCCATAATTCTTCAAATCACCCGGTTAGTAAAATCGAGCGTTAATCACATGCATGAACTCTGTAATAGTTTCAACACCATTTTTCACTTCAATTCAACTCTAAGCTTTCCAATTACAGATAAAATATCAGAATCTAAACATGCGTTACCTAAAATCGTTAAATTCGTTTGAAATTACAATAATTTAGTAGGAGAGAGACACCCGCTTGGACTCCAAGCTAAGGACCGATTGGGTGATTTTTGGATGGTCAGAATCCCGGTTCTGCCCCCTACTGCTGCGTTGCTGCTGTTGCTGCATTGTTGCTGTTACTGCTACTCTGCTGGTCGCCGAAACGGGCTCCACCGTCGACGGTGATGGTCGTGGTGGTGTGGGGCTGAGGGTTTCAAAACCCTAACCCTTGGACTGAGCACCCTACGCTCACTCTCACTCGATCTCTCTCTCTTTCGCTTCGCCGGGTCCGCGGTCATGGCTGGCTGCACACACCGCGACGCCGTCGCCGTGGCTGTCGCCGGCCAGCTCCCCCTTCTCTCTCTTTCTCTCAGCCTCTCTCTTTCTCTCTCTAGTATGGTGGGTCGTGGGGCTGGGGTTTGAGAACCTCCCTTGCTCGTGTGCTTTTGGCCGAGAAAGGAAAAGGGGCTTGGCCCTCTTTTAGTCCTTTTCCCCCTTTTTTGTACTCAATTGCTACAACAACTCAATTCCCAATCCCAAATTCATTAACGCTCAGTCTAAACTTGAGTTGAAACGTCCTGAAACCAGCGCCCTAATTAAATTCGGGAAAACAACGAAGTAACTCGAATAACGATTTCGAAGGGATGAGTTCGCATCAACTCAAGAATTTTCTAAATAATTAACGATAACAATAATAATATAGATGGTGATAAAATATTCTTTTTAATAAACTTATCACTCATATAGGCACATAGATAATAATTTAACTTATATAGTTAATGAAAATACAAATTTTAAAATGTAGAAGGCAAGACAGTCAGTTTAACATAAAATAACGAACGCAGGTATTACATTCCTCCCACCTTAAAAGAATTTCGTCCTTGAAATTCCCAAGCTAAGCTCAGTCATATTGAAGGTGCGCACACAGATGTCACAATCATACTAAAATTCAAAATCTTGTTTTACAATCAACTGCTTCTTTTAAGTTGAAAGAATAAGAGTAATGGTATCCAGTCTCCTCCTCGCTAATCCTCTTCAAGTGTCTACTCACTTTATTTAGGCACCGAAGGCAAATCGCATCGAGGAAGGACAAATGAGTTGGCGTGGAAAACCATATTAAACTTACTTTTAAAAAATCAAAAGGCAAAAAGACTTTCAATTATCGAGGCTCAGTTTGCATAGTAAACAACTCCTCTATGCACACACATCTATAAGTGGGCATCTAAAGGTAAGACAACTGGGACATTGAAATCTCAATGTCATATATTAGTGATCTCATTCTAAAACATGAATTCAAGTCACTTTTAGGATACAATGATTAACATGGAGATTCCTATAACACATTAGAGTAATAAGAACATCATATAGTACCACGTAGCATCACTTAAGCACAACAGCATTGCACAGCATCACATAGCATCAGCAATTCAGCATTCTCAAGCCTAGGAATCATAAGTAAAATGAAACCATCTAATACGCATATAGCAAGCAATTCACAAACGAAAAACATGTATCTGACATTCCTGGGACCTGTGGGTTATAGGCCTACACGCCTCTACTATGCCACTCTGATCAAACATATAAGGACAAGAATATATGAATGCAGGTTTCTAGCATTGCCTCATCATACTTCAAATATGTGCGGATGCAGTTATTCAGCTATAACATGGAATCATAGAATCTATGAAATGCAAACAACAAGTCAAATGTCATACCATGCTGTGTATCACGAAACTTAAATCATCTGGATAATCAAGTCACGTACCAAACCAGACTCAAGTCAAGCAAACACCAAGAAGTGCAACAACTTATTCATAAAACACATAACTGGTCAAGAATAATGAACTTAAATAACTATATAACCTTCTATGGGATTTAGACAGTATACAATGCTAGGACTATGCTTTAAAGCATGCAGCTCCTAGTAGCGTCCCATGAAAAGACATCTAGGCAAGTATACATGAATGCAACCCTCATTTAAAACCTAAGGTTAAGGTTATGCCTCGAGGTTTGCCTAAACTGTTTGGAGTTAGCCATCTAGGCATGTATATACATTGAGGTTTTGCAACACATTTGTCTTAAAAAGGTAATTATGGATGTCCGAGGAATTCCTAGTACAGATGGGAAGGTTCTGCCTTTTGCTATGGCGATTCTGACTTTTACACTTGGTGTTAATGCTTAAGAAGATGTTGGAAAGGTATAAATTATCGCCCCAAAAGATAACAAGGAGATGAATGTGGTATAACAATTCCAATGTCTGTCAAGCTCTCCCCTATACCTCTGTTTTAGGTGTGTTGGGGTTGATATAGCCAGGCCGCTATCAATCCTACAATAAGAATAGCGTTTCATGCTGCGGTGAATATAACACCTAGCTAACCTCGTGAGTAACAGCAATTACGTGTTGGGAAGGAAGGAAGACTCCCTAGGTAGATGACAATCCCGGTTAAGGCCACATGTAAGCACTAATGGCACATATGCGAAGGTTAGAAATAACACGTAGGCAACAATCAACTAGGCAAGCACATACGAAGTTCTTATATCATTCTTTTAGCAATTGTGAAATCACATAAAAAGGGCATCGCTTAAAAGAGCTTTTAGTCAAGAAAACAATCTTTAATCACTTACTAACAACTTGTCATGAACACATCAGGCAACGTACGCATTTTGGCATGTAGGTATCTGAAACATCCAGTTACACATAGACACTTATCCTCATAGAATGAGGCTCGAACATCATTGTAAAGCATTTAAAAGTCTTTGTACGCAACAGTAAGGCCTAACTATGCAATTAGGAAGGTTTTTAATGCAAAGAAAAAACTTAACTCACTATTTAGAAAGGGTCTTAACTTTTAAAGCCTCTATATTTTAAAAGGAGGATGGTTTGACTGCTTCCGGCTCTTTTCCTACCAACCATTGAGTACATCTGCTCACACTATTATCGGGCCCGAGGAGTAAGTTGTACTTAAGGGGTAAAAATGAGCCTAGAGTTAAAACATTCTCAGTTGTTTGAATTCAAACCAAGTGCACTTGAAACTTTTGATTCAAATTGCCCAGGTGTGTAAGCAAAACAAATTTTGATTGAGCTAGTACTTAACTTGTTCACAAGGATACAGGTCACTTGGCCTACACCCCAGCAAATGGTTCACTTATTCAACCAATCAGCTCACTCAAGTCGCACACAGCTAACTAAATGCACCAACGTTCACATAAAACTCACATTTGCATACAAAGCATGCATATATCACATCATCGTGAACGCGTCCCCAGATAACTACACGCAATGCAAGACTCAGGTCGCGGCCTGTGGTCGCAGGACCTTATTCTGATACCATCTTGTAATACCCCCAACCCTTAGGGCTAGGAGTATTATATTTTCTTACTTCTTACTTAACTTTTGGGGTGAAACAAACAGAGTTTCGCCTAAAAACTGGTAATTTCCCAAGCTAAAAGCCCTACAATAGACCCTGCAAACAACGGAAGCGTAAAGAACTCTAAATAATCTCAACGGCTATATGCCGAAGTCCATAGCTCAACGAGCCACTCAGTCAGAGTACACCAAATAATATATTTCAATAATAAAGAAAGGAAATAAAAGATACAACTCAACGGATCACATATCCGGAGTACTGGGGGTTTACATCCCAAAACATAGCTAATTTCAGCTAAAAGACAATTGGCTAATTAGATGGTTGGCTCACATGGCTATACAGAGCAACTTTTAAACATTGTGCATTATATGAACTAAGTACTTTGTTTACATACATTCACAACTCTAGGGATACAACATATTACATTGTTAATTCATAAGTCTAATTCTATATGGCACACATGACTCCTTTTCAAACAAGGGAATATTCTAACTTAGCATGTGCAGATTGTCTTCCACCTGTCATAATGAAAACCTAGGAAAAAGGAGAAATAGTCATAAGATGAGCAACCACAAGCTTAGTGAGTATTTCCCAAATGCTTAAAACCAAAACCATTTGCAGGCACTAATACCAATAACAGTCACACACCACATATTTCTACATTACTATCATATTAGGCAATCATAATCCCTAAGGAAAGATTACAACCCATAAACTTCATACTAGCCACTCAAACTAATTTCTAGGCCCTTAATGACCAAACTTCCCTACTAACAAGCATTTAGGTACGCAAACAAGTAAGCAACAAGGATTGAGTAAGATGCGTTAAAACACACTTTTGAAAATGCAGTGACTCATGATATGTTCCAAGAATAGTTTATAAATCATGCTAACCTCGTCAAGGCTTATAATTATTTCTAAAAGTTTCTGAAATACTGATATTGGTAAGAAAGACTGGGTAAGAAACTTTCTTTCACATGATATGCGCATTTGAAAGCTTAAATGTTTAATGCATTACTAGGATATAACCACACTTCATTTGAAATTTCATTCAAACTATACTTGGAAACTCACTCATAAAATATGTGCAGGATATGCACACTTGAAAGCTTTCTTTCTTTTCTTGAAAACACTTTACGTAGCCTCTTGAGGCTCATATTCTTTAAAAAGAAATCTCTTTTGTATTGATCCCCTAATGACCCTTATAAGCTTTTCGAATCTCATTCGAACTAGCCTCTTAATGGCCCTTAAAATTTTCTTTCTTTCTGAGATACTTGCTTTTCTTATTCATTAGGAAAATATCCTTGGCGTAAGGTCATCGTTTATTAAAAGAAACATACATAACAATTTAATCGCATAAGTGAGGAGTCCAGACTTTCAGAGGTACTTTGTTACTGCCATCCCGAGTCGGCCAAACTCAAGTGGCAACGTACGCCTATCCGGACAGACATCATACTATACTGAGACATAACTTACATACTTGACTTCAGGTGGGAATCAAACCACCATCCCTGAATCATCTTAACGTAGTTTACGATATACCAGGCGGGATACTAAGTAACCGTCCCTGAGTCTCAGACTTAAGCTTAACGTTTCTAGAGTAGCTCCTCCACGTACGCATAAGCATGAATATAATTATTCATACACATACATACTTATACTTATTCATACATATACTTTCTGAGTTCATAATGCGGAAACATAATTTCCTTCCAACACCGCTCCTTTTGAAAATACTTTATACCTTAAAAACTGTATTCATGTATTTAAAAAAAAGGCCATCATTAGCTAATAGTCATGGCTACTTTTATTTTCAACCACAAAAACCTTCTTTTTCGAACTCACCCTCACACACATGATAATGCTTAGCGATATAAAAGGGGAGGGTTCACATGTAGCACACTTGAATACTTCATAATTCAACTTGGAAGCCTCTTAAAATCGTAATGGAGTTGCTAACTCGCAATTCGAAATACTTTCGAAACTCAAAGTACTTAGCTAGCATATAACTTAAACTAAGTTTCGTAATAAACTCCTCCAGTTGCCCATTTTAGTTCGCTTAGAATCCTTTTTAAACTCAAAGAAGGAGACATAAATAAACCAAAGCCTGAAAACATTTTTGAACTCGCTACCAGTTTGCTTTTTAACTTTCTAAACCTATCGACTACTCAGTTGAGTCACTTACTGAGTAGTTCGACGATTTAGGACCTTTTTATGCTTCAAACATCTCAACTGGTATATAATAGCCCGACCCTAAATCATGTTTATTTATTTAATTAAGTCATATTATTAATTTTTTACATTGATTTATCTCATTTAATCATTCCGGTTGAGCGAATTTATTTTGGGCCCCACTTTGTAATTCGAGTTCATTTACGTGACAATTTCGGGTGAATCGATATTAGTCTCTGGTAAATATGAATAGGTGTTAAATTATTTTTATAATGTCATAAAAATTTAATTTTTAAGCATGCAAAAACATTTGGGCCCAAATTCTTTAAGTTTGGCCCAATTCATTTGGGCCCGAATTGTAGCCCAATTCATTTTGGACTGTAAGAGCCCAATCCTAAATTATGTTTGTTTAATTAATTACCTCATGTTAATGATTTTTTAAAATTTATTTATCGCATTTAATCATCTCGGTGGGAAAAAATTTATTTAGGCCCTCACTTGGTAGTTTGGGTTTTATTTATTTATTTAATTGTTAATGAAAACTTTGGAAGAATTGATAGTAGGCCCTAACAAGTTTAATCTAAGTAATTTATTTTGTTTTCTATAACATTACAAAAATTTGAATTTGAGCACGCAAAAACGTTATCATTACGAAGCGTTTTATTTCCGAATCCAACTTTCTTCGGCCCAATTTGAATCCCAACATGTTTGCTTTCTTAACCTAACTAATTACCATGATTGAGCTTAACCATGATTAGCTAAAAATCACTTTTCAAGATAAAAACTCAGCTAAGTTGTTAGACAAGTCAAAAAAATACAACCAAAACTCAAACCCATCTTCTCTCTCCTTTCTCTCTCTAACCAGGCCAGCCCTCTCCCCCAGCTGGTTCTGGTGTTTTTCAACCAGTTTTTAGCCAGCTTTGCATTGCCTTCGACTCCCCTCGACACCCTAGTATTACTAGTTACCATCCTCCATCATCAAAATCACTAAACATGACTCCATCTCTACTTTTATCAAACTTGGAGTGAGTGACCTTAATCTTGATCTTGTTGGTTTTGATTTTTATCTTAGTTTTAATTCTTGTTTTGATGTTTTTGATTGTAGATCATGATGCTTTGATAAGAAATAAGAATTATTTTGATGTTGATCATGGTGGAGTTGAGTTAGGAGCATGTTAGGGTTAGGGTTATTCATAATCATGCAAGGTTTAAGTGGGAAGTTTGTTTTTCTTAGAATCTTGTATTTGATTTAGTGGTTTTAATCTCTAATAATGTTACAAGGATGTTCTTGGTGATCTTGGATGAAGTGGAAGTTGGCAAAAAGTTAGGGTTTTATTGATTATGCAAGGTTTAACCTTCCTTTGATAGCAAGCATGTATATTTGATTGAAAAATGACCTTTGATGTACATGATTTTGAAGTGAAATTGAGTGTGATGGTTTTGTAAGATGATGGGAAGGACCAAAAGCCTTGTTACATGACTTTAAGGTGTGATTTTGGATAGGAAATTGTGTGAAAAGAAGGGAGAAAGCCTTGATAGTGAAGGTTGGAAAATTTCAGAAAACAAGGCAAGATTTGTGATTAAACTGGCAACTATCGGCCCATTGAAAAATTATAATTTTTGGTGGGTAGATTTTCAGTGTGTTAGCTTTCAAATGCCTTTTGAATTACCTTAATCCGAGGTCTGTGGAAATGTTGTGGGACTTCTTCAAATTTTCATATTGGGGCTTTATAGCTCAATTGAAGGTCAGGGGTGAAAGTTATGAATTTTCTAAAGTGGACCTTAAATTGGTAACAATTTTGATTGCACTTAGAAGCTTATTTGGTTTGGAAAACTAAGCTATATGGTATTGCTATGAAATTGAAGAAGTAGGGAGATTGATAACTCAAGATCAGTGTTTATTGGTCCAAACTGGTGTGTTTGAAGATATTCTGAACCTACCATCAATCCAACTGTATTCAAACCTTTGTTATCCATCTCAGAAATATCAAAAACCTGTGATCAATTATACCCATCAAAGTCTTTCTTTTGTGATCTCAATTATTCTACCTTGATTAGTTTTACAACAACAATATTTTATTTTGAGTCAAATTACCCTAATTCATTTAGTTTTCAAATCATGTTAGCAGAACTTATCTTCTATTGAATTATATGAGTTATGGATGCCTTTTAATGAATTTTTATTACAATTATAAATTATTAAAGTCAACGTTGTTTACTAATTACATACACCTATAATTATATTTCTTAAGCAGAAATCGGGGCCTAGTCTATCGTTTCCCATTGTACATAAGTATTATCAGGTGAGATTGCATTTTAAAAACTTCAAGTACGTTCATTCTCTATGTCTTTAGAAATCAGCACGTATTTATCAAAACTATAATATTTTAGTAAGTAATGAATCAGTTTAATCAGTGATTTATCACATAATTAGTGACCCCATCAGTTATCAGTTACAGGGCATAGCCCTTCAGTTACCTGTGTAGCTTCAGGCCAGGTCCCGATCGGCTTGGCAGGTGTATACCTATTCATATACTGCAACAGTTACAAGGGGTTTACTATCAGATAATAATTAGCAATGCAGTTTTACATTCATCTTATTCACTGTTTTAACTTAAAATGAATTGCAAAGCGGGTGCCCAACCAATTTATACAGTGATCATTTAACAATATAGGAATACATGTACTAAGTTTCGGCTCATAGTTCGAAATGTTTTCATATTTTGTTTTAGGCAAACAATCAGTGAATCGCCCTCATGCTAGCACGTCAGCCGAAAAGCATGCTAGCGAGTCGGCCGAAGAGAATGAGTAAGCAACGAAAACTTGGATCAACAGTGATATAGACCATGCATACTTTAGAGCCGTATTTGCAATCCTCAGTGTATGAAAGTGTGAGCTTTGTTGTGAATTGCTTTACTGTAGTGTATATACCTTATGTTGGTTAATGAGTATGGTTGAAGTTATGCCTAGCTATGTTATCTCTAATACATTTGCAGCAAGCCTTGTCCTTTTGGACGACGGTAATGCTCCATTATTGGGTTTATCAGTTATAATTGAGAGAATTAGATTAATGATTATAAACAGTGAAACATGCTTAATTAGGAGGCGTTATAGATTTGGTATCAGAACTAAGGTTTTAAGGGCCATTGTGAGCTATCAAGTATTTATGAGTTAGCTATTAAGGTGTGTATGAGTTATGTTGGACCAGTTAAATGAGCTATTGACTATAAGTTCATATGTATGGGCGTATAAGGAGGAACCATTTTCATTTGGGTGATTCAATCATTTAGTAATATCCTGATATTCGAGCATTAGTAAATAGAGTGTGGAACCATTTGGGTGACCTGCTAGTGAGGCATGTTTTCATTTATTTAGGAGTTGTATTGTATGTTTCATTTCTCTTATTGTCTAGATTTTTGCAATCATGCACTTCGGGTGTATGACCCGTTGAGTTATGAACTCTAGAGTGTGGCCATTGAGCTATTAAAGTGTTTCTTTTCATTTCATTATCTATTGTAAGGCTTTAAGCCGGGTTTTAGTCAGCTTTTAGGCAGAACTCTATCCGTTTTGCCTCAGGATTTGAGAGTTTTAATGAGGTGTGTTAATATACCTGATCTTGGGTACAATGATAGTTGAAACCCAATATGGGGATGCCATTTGCAACTTCTTAAGGGATTAATACAGTGTCAAGTTAGATGCAAACCTTTAGATGAGGAAATGCCTTATGAGGCAATATCTTTGAGGTGAACCAGTATGAAATGAACATTACAATGAGTACTTATGTCTGGTGATATAGTTAGTAACTTATAGTGTGCTACTTCGCATTATATGGGTGGTACGAGTAAGATTAATCTTGAATTGTTCAGAGGCATCATTGCTTTGCCACTAATACTCTCTTGATTTGTAACGGAGTGTTTATGAAAAAAAAATCTCGTATGTGGTATATGGGGAGTCCTTTAAACAATTTGAGTAATTTCTTATAGGTTATTTAAACACTGACAATCATAATCGTTTAATTCTTTGTTTTTATAGTGGAGCCTATAATGACCCTTGGTGTACATTATTATGTGATTTGCAGTTCTTCCTAAGCATATTTGACCCATTCTACTTACAGTTCGGTCATCACTCTGTTCATATTTTTACTATCATCTAGTTTAACTCCTTGCTTCTATTTGGGCACGATTCATTTATTGCTTGCAAAGCCTTTGGTTGCTTCAGACCCAGTCATTTAGCTACCTTTCAGCAATTAAATGGATCCATATTGTTCATGTTCCCATAGCACCGTAATGTCGTGTTGGCATACTACTCTATAGCCGTAACTACATGTCATTACTCAAATTATTTTGGCAATCCCTTCTTTACTAGTATAGCCTATCTTATTAATGATGGACAACGATTCGTGCTATTTCCATCTGCCAGCAGTTTCGAAGTTTATATGCCTGCCCAAGATTTCCATTTACTGCAGAATGTGTTATTAATGGATGCTGATGCCATCATGTTCAGTCATAAGACTGACTCCTTCATCTTAACGTATTGGCCTTTCAAACACCAGATGAATAAAATTTCCCTTCTTGTGGTGTTGACCCTTATATTTGTCATTTTATTTACCTACGGGTACCGTATGACTTTCAAATGCCTCTTTGGTAATCTGTTAGATTTCTTCACCTTCAGCACTTAATACTCTCTCTTAACTTTATAACATCATTCATTTACTTTAATATCATGAACATCATGAATAAACCGTATGTTTTGTATATGCAGGTCATTTATATGCCTTACCTCTTTCATTACGAATCTTCGTCCTTTCAATCATTCAGCTTACATGCCAGTCCTTTATAACCAATGAAGAAATATCTTTACAAGAGTTTATGGTATGATTATATCTCTTTACACTTTAGATTGTCCCCCTGTCATTCAAATTACTGAGATCAGTAGGCAGTTGAATGTGTTATCTTTTATAAATATGCCTCTATTAGTATTGCCGAAGCCATATTCATTGGGCATTCAATCCAATTTGATTACAGACCTTGTTATCATTATGGGGATAAACTGACTGTGTACTTATAGAAGATGACTTGTAAAAATCTTAAAGTTAGCGTGAGGAATAAGGAAAGACTAGATGTGTGTTTTTATGGACCGAGGGAAGAAAAACCCTATTTATGCCCTAATTATACTGTACAAGCAAGTGAGTTATCGTGTCAGTAATACATGAATATTAGTGATATGCAACCACACTCGATATGTACATATCCATAATTACAGTTTGTGAATTTAGAGATGTTTCATCTAAGGACTTTTAGGACTGTTTTCCCCCAAGAAACATTGATTTTTAGATCAACCAAGTTCAAGGTGCTCAATCCATTTTCGGAGCCCTTATCATATGACCCCTAGTAGAGTTCAAAGAACTAAAGATTTAGTAAGATGAGTTGTTATAGAAGGGATTTATTTAATCAAGTGTGTCACCATGAGAAACCCTAGTTTCATATGTGTGAAGAATGAAAGCAGAATGTTATGGTTCTATACAGCGCACAGAGAGTTGAATAAGATCACTATCAAAAACAAGTTCCCTATACCTTGAATAAATAATTTGTAAGATTAACTGCCAACAACAGAAGTCTTTTTCAGGACTGATTTAAGGTCCGGATATCACAACTAAACCATACAACCACAATTTATTTTTTGCAAGGATGCCCTTTTATAGTATTTCTTATAATTATTTGCTTGTCTCATCTTCAAAACTTAATATTATCCAATATTGTTTAATCTCCCTTGCATTACAACCCGATATTTTCTATTAGCATGATCTTCCATGTCTTTGTAAATCCATTGTTAAATGTGCAATACATTTTTGTTCCACCTTATATGGTTGTCAACATTCCAGTGCTCTCGACCTTCACCATCTTTATTTCATGATCATGAATTCTAGTTCATTCTGTTGAGAGCCGATTCACACATCTACCTTACATCTCATTTATTTATAATGATAAGCTTTTTGAATTTATAATGTAATTCAACTCTCATTGGTGTGGGTGATTGCAATTTTTGTAATCCCCTTACTCTCCTTATTTTAAACTTCAACTCCCACACATATATCTTACATGCTCATAAATAAACTTCAGCTTTTCTGTTCAATTTTATTACTGGACTTGAATTGGTTTCATATGAGCAAAGGCATGTTTCTAATGTCACTTGTTCAATCTATTTACTTATCTATTAGCACTTTTCTATTCCAATCTATTGATCTATCCATTGCACTATACCTGTTCAATCTATTAATCTATTTATTTCACTTGTAATTCTCACACCTATATCATATATCCTCATAAGTAAACTTCAGTAATCCTTATTTAATCTTATTACTGTACTTGATTTTGCTCCATATAAGCAAAGGCATGTTCCCACTGCAGCCTATTCAATCCATTTATCTATTCATTAGACCTTGCTTGTTCAAGCTATTTATTTATCCATTGTACCTTGTTTATTTAATGTATTTCTCTATTTATTGTATTTTGTTTGGCCACTCCCTCGATTGCATTTATCCTATCAATGGTACCTAAAAAGTCACCATGTTGGAACTCCATAGCTGGCCATCTTGTTTTTAAATCATCAGCTAAACTCAAAGGTAACCGGGCCATCTATGTTCTTGGATAACTATGTATTGAATCCTTTATAATCAATATTTATAAACCATTATTCTTGTGGTATTACGGTTCAGAATTCTGGATACACTCATGGTTATCTTTATTCTAACCACCCTATGATAATGTCTCCTTTATTAGCCTTTTCTAGTCTCAGTGTTCATTTCTTTTGTATGCAATGATTTGCTTGGCTAACAATCCCATTGCTCTCATCCTTAATCACGGTCATTTCATCACCTATTATCAACCGAGAGTAGATCCTTGAGTAGTTTGATGAGGGGAGATCATGTGATGCATTAAGAATATCAGATAATAGGTTTCTGATAAGGGCGTAGTCTCAAGCACTATCTATTTATATTTGAGCAAGTTAGAAGAAACATTGAGTATAAGGTCAGACTAACCCGAGCAAGCATTAAGAGGAAAAAATTCAAGTATATGTTAAGGAGATACAAGGTCGACAACGGAGTTGTGCTGGCAAAACAAGGAAACAACCAAAACCCTAGATGGGTTATAGAGTGTTTCAAAAGGCTTTTCTAGTCAAAAGTAATAAAAGACCAACTATCCAAGGACAAATAGGGACTAGCTACATTGGGCCTTATGATTCATTGAAAGGTTAGATCTTGTAACTTGTTGATTACACCTAGCGGTTGAACCCGAACACGTACGTAACATGTTTTATAGCTCCTAATAGTACCAGAGTACTTATTGGGGTATACAATAGTTTTCATTAGTGGATAAGGTGATGATATAGTAGTGAGCACCTTCTCACTATTAACAAGGTTCTTTTCTTTCAAAGAGAATATCATTTTTAAACCCAAGTAATTGCGTTCATTGAAGCTAGTGTGTGAGAAGTATCCAGATCTGCTATTGAAACATGGGATTAAGCAATTATACAATACGCAGACACCTTTAATCCCAGAGCTTATTAACTAGGTCTGCCTATATAACTCAAACACGTGCATAACGTGTTTCTTACCTCATAACTCAGGCAGTGCATTTCAGATCTTGACCATGCTCTCTTAATTAGACCCATTGCAGTCACTGAGGGTCTTGCGTTTGAAGAGCACTTAGTTCAGATAGTAGATCACAGAAATAAGTAGCTACGCATCAAGCAGATACCTTTATCAAAGTACATTGGCAAATCATACCCCTCAGAATCCAATTAGGGAAACCAAGGACGAGATGCAAGTCAAGTACGCATATCTATTTAAGATAAACTTGCATGTTTTGGTAAAGTTCATAAGTTTCGAGGACGAAACTCTTTAAGAGAGGAAGGCTGTAATAACCAGACCCTAAATTATGTTTATTTATTTAATTAAGCCATGTTATTAATTTTTCACATTGATTTATCTCATTTAATCATCCCGGTTGGGCGAGTTCATTTTGGGCGCCACTGTGTAATTCGAGTTCATTCACGTGACAATTTTAGATGAATCGATATTATTCCCCGATAAATATAATTAAGTGTTAAATTATTTTCATAATGTCACAAAAATTTAATTTTTAAGTATGTAACAACATTTGGGACCAAATTCATTAGATTTAGCCCAATTCATTTGGGCCCGAATTGCAGCCCGATTCATTTTGGACTATAATAGCCTAGCCCTAAATTATGTTTATTTATTTAATTACCTCATGTTAATGATTTTCTCAAATTTATTTATCGCATTTAATCATCCTGGTGGGAA
The DNA here is from genome assembly GCA_029747015.1 of Carnegiea gigantea. Lineage (NCBI taxonomy): Eukaryota > Viridiplantae > Streptophyta > Magnoliopsida > Caryophyllales > Cactaceae > Carnegiea > Carnegiea gigantea. Next base: position 132,058 of record JAKOGI010000192.1, on the reverse strand, counting down.
AAATTTTATTTGGGCCCTCACTTGGCAATTCGGGTTTTATTTGTTTATTTAATTGTTAATGAAAAACTTTGGAAAAATTGATAGTGGCCCTAACAATTTTAATCTAAGTAATTTATTTTATTTTCCATAACATTACAAAAATTTAAATTTGAGTACAAAAAAACGTTATCATTACGAAGCGTTTTATTTCCGAATCCAAATGTCTTCGACCCAATTTGAAGCCCAACATGTTTGCTTTCTTAACCTAACTAATTATCATGATTAAGCTTAACCATGGTTAGCTAAAAATCACTTTTCAAGATAAAAACTCAGCCAAGTTGTTAGACAAGTTAAAAAAATACAACCAAAACTCAAACCTATCTTCTCTTTCCTTTCGCTCTCTAACCAGGCCAGCCCTCTCCCCCAGCTGATTCTAGTGTTTTTTGCCCAGTTTCTAGCCAGCTTTGGGCTACCTCCGACTCCCCTCGACACCTAGTATCACTAGCTACCATCCTCCATCGTCACAACCATTAAACATCACCTCTATCTCTACCTTTATCAAGCTTGAAATGAGTAACCTTAATCTTGATCTTGTTGGTTTTGATTTTTATCTTAGTTTTGATTCTTATTTTGATGTTTTTGATTGTAGATCATGATGTTTTGATAATAAATAAGAGTTATTTTGATATTGATCATGGCAGAGTTGAGTTGGGAGCATGTTAGGGTTAGGGTTATTCATAATCATGCAAGCTTTAAGTGAGAAGTTTGTTTTCTTGGATTCTTGTATTTGATTTAGTGGCTTTAATCTCTAATAATGTTATGAGCATGTTCTTAGTGATCTTAGTTGAAGTAGAAGTTGGCCAAAAGTTAGGGTTTTATTGATTATGCAAGGGTTTAACCTTCCTTTGATAGCAAGCATGTTATTAGTGTATATTTGATTGAAAAATAATCTTTGACATATATGATTTTGAAGTGAAATTGAGTGTGATGGTTTTGTATGGGATGCAAAAACATTTGGGCCAAAATTTATTAAGTTTGGCCCAATTCATTTGGGCTTGAATTGCTGCTCGATTCATTTTGGACTGTAATAGCCCAACCTAAATTATGTTTATTTATTTAATTACCTCATATTAATGATTTTCTCAAATTTATTTATCACATTTAATCATCCCGATGGGGAAAAATTTATTTGGACAAGGAAAATTTGGATGAATCAACAGTGATATAAAACATGCATACTTTGGAGCCGTATTCTGTAATCTTCAGTGTATGGAAGTGTAAGCTTTGTGGGCATCTAAATGTAAGACAACTTTGACATTGACATCTCACAGTCACATATTAGTAGTCTCATTCTAAAACATGAATTCAAGTCACTTTTAGGATCACAATAATTAGCATGGAGATTCCTATAACACATTAGAGTAATAAGAACATCACATAGTACCACGTAGCATCACTTAAACACAACAGCATCACATAGCATCGTATATATCAGTAATTCAGCATTCTCAAGCCCAAGAATCGTAAGTAACATGAAATCATCTAATACGCATATAGGAAGCAATTCACAAAACGAAACATATGCATTCGACATTCCTGGGACCTGTGGGTTATGGGCCTACACGCCTCCGCTCCGCCACTCTGATCAGACATATAAGGGCAAGAATATGTGAATGCAGGTTTTCTAGGGTCGCTTCATCATGTTTCAAATAGGTGCACATGTAGTTATTCAGCTATAACATAGAATCATAGAATCTATGAAATGCAAACAACAAGCTAGAGGTCATGTCATGCCGTGAATCATGAAACTTAAATCATCTGGATAATCAAGTCACATACCAAACCAGACTCAAGTCAGGTAAACACCAAGAAGTGCAACGACTTATTCATAAACACATCACTGGTCCAAAATAACGAACTTAAATAACTATATAACCTTCTATGAGCTTTAGACTGTATACAATGCTATGACTATGCTTTAAAGCATTTGGCTCCTAGTAGGGTCCCATAAAAAGATATCTAGGCAAGTATACATGAATGCAACCCTCATTTAAAACCTAAGGTCGAGGTTATGCCTTGAGGTTTGCCCAAACTGTTTGAAGTTAGCCATCAATCAACTAAAAAGGGATAAGAACAATGACATTATTGGTCTTACTGATATACATTGAGGTTTTGCAACACATTTGTCTTAAAAAGGTAATTGTGGAGGTCCACGGAATTCCTAATACAGATGAGAAGGTTCTATCTTTTACTACGGGCATTCTGACTTCTACACTTAGTGTTAATGCTTAAGAAGATGTTGGAAAGGTATAAATTATCACCCCAAAAGATAACAAGGAGATGCATGTGGTATAACAATTTTAAAGTCTATCAGGTTCTCCCTTATATATCCGTTTTAAGTGTGTTGGGGTTGATATAGCCAGGACGCTATTAATCGTACAATAAGAATAGCGTTTCATGCTGCGATGAGCATAACGCCTAGCTGACTCATGAGTAATAGTGGTTACGTGTTGGAGAGCAAGGAAGACTCCCTAAGTAGATGACAATCCAGGTCAAGGCCACATGTAAGCATTAATGGCACATATACGAAGGCTGGGAATAACACTTAAGCAACAATCAATTGGACTCTATCACAGCGACCCATATTGACACAAACGCATATGAAGTTCTCACATCATTCCTTTAGTAATTGAGAAATCACATAAAAAGAGTATTGCCTAAAAGAGCTTTTAGTCAGGAAAACAATCTTTAATCACTTACTAACAACTTGTTATGAACACATCAGGCAATGTATGCATTTTGGCATGTAGGTATCTGAAACATCCAGTTACACATAACACTTCTCCTCACAAAATGAGGCTCGAAAATCATTGTAAAGCATTTACAAGTCTTTGTACGTAACAGTAAGGCCTAACTATACAATTGGGAAGGTCTTTAATGTGAAAGAAAAACCTTAACTCACTATTTAGGAAGGGCCCTAACTGTCAAAGCCTATATGTTTTAAAAGGTGGATGGTTTGACTACTTCTTGCTCTTTCCCTACCAACCATTGAGTGCGTGTGCTCACTCTATTATCAGGCCCGAGGAGCAAATCGTACTTAAGGGGTAAGAATGAGCTTGGAGTAAAGACATTCTCAGTTGTTTGAGTTTAAACCAAGTGCACTTGAAACTTTTGATTCAAGTCGCCCAGGTGTGCAGGCAGAACAACTTTTAATTGAGCTAACACTTAACTTGCTCATGAGGATACAAGTCACTTGGCCTACACCTTAGAAAATGGTTCACTCATTCAACCAATCAGCTCACTCAAGTCGTACACAGCTAACTAAACAAACCAACGTTCACATAAAACTCACATTTGCACACAAAGCATGCATATATCACTTCATCATGAGCGCGTCCTTAAATAACTATATGCAATGCAAGACTCAGGTCGTGGTCTATGGTCGCAAGATCTTGCTCTGATACCATCTTGTAACACCCTCAATCCCTAAGGCTAGGAGTATTACGTTTTCTTACTTCCCACTTAACTTCTGGGGTGAAATCACAAAGTATCGCCTGAAAACTACCAATTTTTCAGGCTAAAAGTCTTATAATAGATCTCTGCAATTAATGGAAGCGTAAAGAACTCTAAATAAGCTCAACAGCTACATACCGGAGTTCATAACTCAACGAGCTACTTGCTTGGAGTACTCCAAACAATATAGTTCAACTATACAGAAGGGAAATAAAAGACACAACTCAACGAATCACATATACAGAGTACTGGGGGTTTACATTCCAAAATATAGCTAACTTCAGCTAAAAGACAACTAGCTAATTAGATGGTTGGCTCATGTAACCATATAGAGCGACTTTTAAACATTGTGTATTACATGAACTACGTAGTTTATTTACATACATTCATAACACTAGGGATATAACATATTACACTGTTAATTCATAAGTGTAATTCTATATGGCACACATGACTCCTTTTCAAGCAGGGGAATATTCCAACTTAGTGCATGCAGGTTGTCTTCTACCTATCACAATGAAAACTTGGGAAAAGGAGAAATAGTAATGAGATGAGCAACCACACGCTCAGTGAGTATTTCCCGACTGCTTAAAACTGAAACCATTTGCAGGCAATAATACCAATAATAGTCACATATCACGTCTTTGTATATTACTATCATATTAGGTAATCATAGTCCCCAAGAAAAGATTACTACCCATAAACTTCATACCAGCCACTCAAATTCATTTCCAGGCACTTAATGACAAAACTTCCCTGCTAACAAGCATTTAGGTACATAAACAAGTAAGCAACAAGGATTGAGCAAGATGCTTTCAAACACACTTTTGAAAATGCAGTGACTCATGATATGTTCCAAGAATAGTTTATAAATCATGCTAACTTCTTCAAGGCTTATAATTATTTCTAAAAGTTTTTGAAATACTCATATTTGTAAGAAAGACTTGGCAAGAAACTTTTTTTCATATGATATGCGCATTTGAAAGCTTAAATGTTCAATGCATTACTAGGATATAACCACAGTTCATTTGAAATTTCATTCAAACTATACTTGAAAACTCATTCA
>JAKOGI010000192.1:65000-120000 GCA_029747015.1 Carnegiea gigantea | reverse complement strand
TCTACTTTTTAAAGCTCTTTAATAGTGCATTAGATGAAGATTCTCAGAGAAGGGAGCCAAAAAGTTGTGGAAGACATCTAGATTTCTGATAAGAGAAGACGATGCTATAGAGGCCCTAAGGAAGATGACCAATGGAAAGATTGAGGGATGAGATCAAATCCCCATGTAAGTGTGGAAGAGTTTAGGTGAAAAGGGACTAAAGTGGTTAATGTCATTTTTAGGACGGCAAAGATGTCCCAAGAGTAGAGGTGCAGCATAGTCATCCCTCTCTACAAGAACAGATGTAATATTCAAAACTGCAATAACTATAGAGGTATCAAGCTGCTCAGCCATACTATAAAATTATGGAAGTGGGTGATTGAGCATAGGTTAAGGCAAGTTATTTCAATCTTCGAGAATCAGTTTGGTTTTATGCCTAGTAGATCAACCTAGGAGCAATTCACCTCCTTTGGAGGCTCGTGGAAATATACAGGGATAGAAAAAAGGGTCTGCACATAGTATTCATAAACTTAGAGAAAGTCTATGATAGGGTACCGCTTAAAGTCTCATGGAAGTGCATGGAGAAGCAAGAGTGCTAATTGCATATATTCAAGTTATTAAGAATATGTATAAGGAAGTTAAGACGAGTGTTAAGACCTTTGGAGGAGACACAAAGGAATTTTCAGTGGACATAAGACTACTTCAAGGATCAACTCTTAGCCCTTTGCTATTCGCTTATGTAATGACTGAGTTCACGAAAGGGATCCAAGAGGAGATACCTTGGTGTATGTTATTTGCGAATGATATTATTCTTATCGACAAGACTAAGGTGGGAGTTAACAGCAAGTTAGAGCAATGGAGACATACGACATAGGCTAGTGGTTTTAGAATCAGTAGATCAAAGACTAAATATTTACAATGTAGTCTTAGTCGCGGAGAAAAGAACAGTGGAGAAGTCACCATTGATGGGGAGGTAGTCCCAAGGGTGGAAAAGTTCAAATATTTGGGCTCGATTATTGATGAAAAAGGAGATATAGATTAGGACATTAACCGCCAAATCGGAGTGGGATGGCAAAAATAGAAGAATACTTCAAGAGTACTATGTGACAAAAAGATGCCTGCAGGACTAAAATGCAAAGTTTATCATATAGTCGTAAGACCAGCTTTGTTATGTGGCTCTAAGTGTTGGGCGATAAAAAGGAATCAAGTCCAATGACAGTTGGTAGCAGAGATGAGGATGATCTGGTAGATGTGCAGCCACAAGAGATTGGATAGGGTTAAGAACGAGGTAATTAGGGACAAAGTCAAAGTGGTGCACATAAACAATAAGATGAGAGAGTATAGGCTAAGGTAGTTTGGTCATGTTAAGAGAAAGAGTGTGGATACACATGTCAGAAGATGTGAAAAGATTAACCTTCATGAGGACAGAGACCTAAGAAGAGTTGGAACGAGATGATTAGGCATGATTTGAAATCTTTGTGGCTATCGGAAAACATGGCTTAGGATAGGAGTATGTGGAGGTTGAGGATTAAGGTTGTAGATAGCTAACTTCTAAGCTTTCTTTTGGCTATTGTATGCTAGGAGTGTTTGTCCCCCTCCCCCCCTTTTTACTTGTGTTTGCAGTTCCGTATGTTTGGTGGTATTATCCCCATCTTAGCAAAGTCATTAATGTTCCAACGACAATTTTTTAAAGTATGGTACATTTATCATCTTATGCGCTGCAGTACTTGCCACTCCCTTGTTTTATCAAAAAAAGTCGTATAATAGTTTTAAGTATATGTGAGTCTCTTGGAGTCGGCTTCTGTGAAGGTAGAGATGCCTTAAAAGGTGATGCTACCTACATTCGAATCTCCCTAGACTCCGCGTAAGCGGCATTGGGAGTTGTTGTTGTTGTTGTTATTATTGTTGTTGTTGTTGTTGTATTTTATTTCATTTTTCCGAAATAAAAGACCCCTTATAATAGGTCCTATTCGTTTCATGGGTATATTACAGGTGTGGAATGTAAAAAAGTGAAAATGAGTGGATAAAAGTAGTTTGTTGTATGTGGAAGAGGGAATGAGTAAAAAGAAGTGGGAGTACAGATATTAATTATGTTAACGATTTCTGTAACATGATAGTAGTTATTAATAATTATTATAGCAATAATTATTATCAATTAATAATAAATAACAATCAACAACAATTATTATAATAATAGTAATTAATAATAATAAATAGTAATAATTAACAATTAATAAATAGTAATTAGTAATTATTATAATAAAATGAATCTTTAATAATAATAATTAGTATTAAAAAACATAATTAACAATAATAATTCTGATTAACACTAACAATAATCATAATACCTGCTAATATTAATAACAATAATCAATATTAATATTAATAGTAATAGTAATAATTATTATTAATCATTAATATTAATAATAATCATTATTATTATAATTATAAAATTTTATAGTGATTATTACCGTTAATTAATATTATTAATAGTTACAATAATAATTATTTTTAATATTAATAATAATTATTATCATGAGTGTTAATATTGATAATTAGCGATAAGAAAACTAACTACTACTAATATTAAGAATAATAATTATTATTAATATTAATAACAATTATTATTATTTAAAATTCACTAATAATAATTAATTATTATTATTAGTATTATTACTATTATTATTATTATTATTATTATTATTATTATTATTATTATTATTATTATTATTATTATTATTCAAATAATTACTACTACTTTGCTTCCTAACTATAACAATTATAAATTATAATAATTAATAATTAATAATAATTATAATAATAGTTATTATTGCTTAATAATAAAAATATTAATTAATCATCAATAATAATTATTAAATAATAATTATTAATATTAACATAGTTAACATTAATTCAAATAATAATTCTTATTAATATGAATAATAATGATTATAATACTTGTTAATATTAATAATAATAATTGATGTTAATATTAATAATAATATTAACACTTATTAATAATTAATATTATTTATTATTATTGATAATAATAATAATAATTTTTAATATTAATATTAATGATAATGACAATTACTATTTACTAATAGTGATAATAATAAACACTAATAAAAATAATAAATAATAATATTGAGAATAATAGTAATTATTATTAATGTTTTTAATAATAATGGTTGATATTACTATTTATTATTTTTAATAAGTATTATTCAGTAATTAATTAATTAGTTGATAATATAATTAATATAGGAATAACAATTATTAAATATAATTACTATTAAAATTATTATTAATTTATACTAGTGAATAATAATAATAATAATAAATTAACAATAATTATTATAATAATAGTAATTGTTAATTAATAATAAAATTAATAATAAATTGCAATAATAATTAGTAATATTAATAATAATTAACAATAATAATTGAAATAATAATTCTTGCTAGTGTTAATAATAATAATCATAATCATTGCTAATATTAAAAATAGTAATTAGTATTAATATTAATATTAACTCTGGTAGACCCGTGCTATGCATGGTACAAGATGAAATAAACCTTTATAATATAAGTATTGTTAAATAAATAAATATCACTACATAAATACTTGATATTAAATTTTAGAAAAGATAAGATGATAAGTAGCTACTGAAAAAAAAATCCTTATCAATTTACATGGCAACTATGTTTTATCCTCTTAATTATTATCGAATTTGTACTCCCACACAAAGAAGGGGAAAAAAAGGCCTATTGAAATTCATTTTCTCCCTTTCTGTTTTGAGGTCCTGAATTATTTACAACCAAATTAATCTTAGACTAACTAACTTTGTGCTTTTAATTTTAGTTCACTTTTTTCATATGTGCATGCTGGGAACGGAGGGGGCGTTAGGCATTGATACATTGAGCAACTTTGTAAGATTTGAGTTATAAATTCATCAATAGCAAAATGATGCAAATAATAAGTGGGGTCAGTAAGGGAGGTTCGCAAACTTCATCAATTAGAGAAAAGTTAGGGAGGGGCTGTTAGATTGCTTTACAGTTTATCATGGTAGATGTTAGAAAGATGCTCTAAATTATTGGTCTTCAAGTGAAAAATCTAAAATTGAGAGAAAAAAATGGTGATCTCACAGACGATAATGAGGCCAACGTATCGACATAATTTTTTTTCCTATGCTTTATGTAGATGAGGATCAATGGTTTTATGTATTAGGAGATTTTATTGCTTACGTACCAAGGATCGAGTATAGTCGAAAACATATATGGTTCACCTATAAGTTGCACCAAAAAGTGAAACTGGAAGAGCATAGCCATTCAATGCTATACTATTAGGAAGCCAACGTAGTGATATGAAGTTGCATATTATTTACCAGAGATTTTAGTAGTTAAACCTTGAATCCTTGCTGTGCTTCACTATTATGGCAAAATTTACATCGAACATAGAAGTACACATTAATGGACATCAATTTATCAGTCTTTAAATTATTTATTTGATGGACTAGAACAATAATTCATTGCATAAGGTTTTATCCTTTTTATGACCGCCAATTTCTGATGCAAGGAGGACCAATGAAGGAGGCTACTATGCGTTTTGATACATGAGATAATTTAGTTAAATGAAGAGAATTTGAATCCTATAAGAGCGCAGGAAGATTGCATAATTGCATAAGTTTTTTTTTTTTTTTTCAAGGATAGGATTATCATATATGGAGATTTTTTTTTAAAAAAAAGAGTAAATGAGTGTTTTATCACATATAACTGCCATAGGATTATGATATATGAGGATTTCTTTTTTTCAAATAAAAATAAAGGGATATTTTATCACGTATAACCCACATAGAATTATCATGTATGAAATTTTTTTTCTTTTAATATGAATAAAGCCTATTCAACCCACCCTTTCCAAGCCCTGTCTCAATCTACCTTCATTCCATGCCCTTACTATTGAAAGCAAAAAATTCAAAATTAGTAAAATAAAAATTTTGAACCAATTATCAATAATATGAGACAAAAAATAAAATTCCAAATCTAGTTAGTAAAAACGAAAAATGACCAATTAGTCATTAGGGAAAAATAAATTGATTAAAATAAATAAAATCAAATAAAAATATGCACCATTATCAGGAGGATTATTTGCCCATTTTTTAATCAGATAAAAGGATTATCATCTATCTTCATCACATATATAACCAAAATTATGAATTCTAAAAAAAATAAAAATAAAGAGGTGTTTTGTTTGGAGATAGGACTTTTTTTGAACTTTAATCAACGGCTTAGATTTAGTGTATGAATAGTTTTTATAGCTGAGATTATATCAAATCCTACATATAACTCCCATTGCAGTATTTTAGGATTTCCCGAAGACTTCTATTAGTATAGTATATATAGGAACACATGATTTTATAGTTTTCCAAATGAAAAGTCTCATGAATATTCTTAATGATATAAACATAAGTCTTGTTCTTCTCTGAGTCTCTTAATTTTTTCATAATTTTTTTCATCAAATCTAACCCTAAGAGAACCTATAAATTAATTAATATCGTAAAAAACTTAAGTCCTCCAAGTCCCCCCCCCCCCAAAAATTTGTCAACAAAAGTTAAAATGCATTTCAAGAGGTTTTAGCCTAAACGACTTCTAAATATTATACTCTTTTTTTTTTTTCCATTCATCTTTAATTCTATTGATTAGTTCCTTTTAAAAAATTCTATCCACTAGTTCATGTACATATGGATTCTAATTTATTTCATGTTTCATTTTTCATTGCTGTACTAAGTAAATTTGATTGTATTAAGATAGGTCTTGTTTTAAAATTTATGGTTTTTTAATAGATAAATATGACAGCATATGCTTTTTTTTTTAGATAATTGGATTATCATCTATCTTTTATCATATATATTCGAAACATAGGGGAGTTTTTAAAAATAAAAATAAAGGGATATTTTAACTTCACAATCGATGGCTTAGATCTAACGAACAAATAATTTTTATGGTTGAAATTACACTAAATCTCGCAAATCACTCTCGCTGCAGTATTCTAGGGCTTTCAAAAGATTGCTATTAGTATAGTATAGATATATATAATTATTAATAATTAATAGTTCTTTTATTATAATTATTATAATTATTATTATTATAATGAAAATTCATAATAACTATGATAATAATTGCTAAAAATATTAATAATAATAATTGTTTAGTGTAAATAATAATAATTGTTTAGTGTAAATAATAATAATAATTTTTAATAATAATAGTAATAATAATTATTATTATACTAGTATTAATGGTGCTAAGTATTAATGAAAATATTTAATAATATTGAGAATAATACTAATTATTATTAATATTATTAATATTAAAAATACAAACAATAACAACAACTCCTCCCAGTGTGGGTCCCGCATTCACGGGGTCTGGGGAGATCCAGCTGTAGGCAACCTTACCTCTACCGGTATTTCTACCCATAGAGAGGTTGATTCCTAAAGACCCACAAAACAATTTTTCTTTTGAAAAAGGTTAAAAGGGAAAACGAAAGCAAACCAAAACCAGGGAGGAAAAAAGGCGAAGAGCAAAATAAACAAGGATTAGAAACATACCTTAATCCGCCCGGGGCGCTAGATGCCGTCACATCCCAGGGCAAGCAAGACCTGCAAACAAGCACACCAAAAACCCTACCCGCCCCACCCCACGCCACCGAAGAGCCTACCATCTACTCGGCTGGTCCCCGACAATCAGAGACCTTGATTCTATCCCGCCACAACTTCCTATCCTGAGCCATGTCCTCCGTCAGACCAGCAACTCTCAAGTCCTCTCTAATCACTTCCTCTAGGCTCTTCTTCGGTCTGCCCATCTCTCTCTTACCATTTGGAGGGGCGATCATTTCGCACCTCCGCACTGGGGCGGCCACACTCCTCCTCTGTACGTGGCCAAACCATCTAAGCCTCGATTCCCTCATCTTCTCCTCTATGGGGGCCACTTCAGCTGAGCTCCTGATCACTGCATTCGTAATTCTGTCCAGTCTCGTAAAACCACACATCCACCTGATCATTCTTATCTCGGCTACCATCAACCTTTGGGCCTGCGTCTTTTTTAGAGGCCAACACTCCGATCCATAGAGCACAGCTGGTCTAACTACCATCCGGTAGACTTTACCTTTTAATCATAGGGGCACTCTCTTGTCACACAGTACCCCTGACGCTGACTTCCACTTTTGCCAACCCACTCTTATCCGGTGGCTAATATCCTCGTCAATGTCCCCATTTTGCTGGATAATCGAGCCCAAATATTAATATTAAAAATATTAATATTATAATAAAGATTTTTAATTAATAATTATTAATAATTAAAAATATTAATAATTATTAATTAAAAATCTTTATTATAATCGTTATTACTTATTAATCATAATAATAATAATTATTAATATTAGTAATAATAATTAATGATAATAATTATAACAATAATACTTATTAATCTTAATAATAAAAATTATAATAAAAATATATAGAAGTGAGTAAGAGCGAAAGAGAGTGAAAAAAATGTAATATTTATTCTAAGGTGCATGAAGATGTGAAAAGAAGTGAGAAAGAGAGGGATGCGAATGTTTACCCATAACAAGAACAGAGCCTAGGTGAGCAGGCAATCGTTCAAGAGCTCGTAGAACTAGTTGCGGTTATGATCCACATTGATTTTCTCCGTAAGAGCCAAGTTGGAGAAAGAAAAAAAAAAAAAAAAAAAGGAAGAAGGAAAGTTACTTCTAAATTCCCTCCCCCTCTTCCCCTCGCCTCTCTCTGTATGAGTTTTTGCTTCCACTGAAAGCTCTCTCTCTAGCATCTCTCAAAATCCAGGTGGCTGCCGTTGTCGGAAACCTAAGTACCTAATTCTCTGCACCTGCTTCCCCTCTTCCACTATCCAATTCGATCAGAATTCCCATTCCTAAACCCTAATTTGATTAATTATTTCGCAAAGTGTATTTAATTTTCTATTCTCTCCCTCTTTTTCTGGGAACCGATGGAGGATTACGTGGATAGCGATAATGATTATTACTATGACGATAATGAAGAGGACGATCGTGACTCTTTGAATGCCTTTACGGACGTTGATCATGATGTTTCTTCCGCTAACCAGAGAGGTTCCTCAATCAAGGTTTTAAATTTTTGTTCCTGTCCTCTCAGTTTATGATTTTTAAACGTCTGATTTTGAATTTCTCGTCTTGGGGTTTGAATTGTTCGAGCTCGTAGTTATAATCGTGTTGTTTGTGTGTTTTCCTCTCTTTTATGGATTGGTTTGATAATCACTGCAATGATTGATTAAGTTTGAGTAGCGAAATTTCAGGAATTTATTATTAGCTGTGAATCTTTGAAGTTAAAGTGCTTGACTGATCTGGTCGGTGACTGTTGTAAACCTAAAATATTGGGTTATTTGGATTGGCTTTGAATGCTGTTAGTGGATTTGGGAGCCTTGAATTGGTTAATTTACATGCACAGCATTGGACATTCCACTTTAATTTCAGTTCATAAAAGACTTTGTTGCTCATTCGGTGCATGGAATTACACATGTTTGGGTCGTAGTTATACTAGAGGTTTTAATTCTCATTTCATGATCTCTTGGAAATTTTAGCGTATATCCTAGCTCTTCATGTTGCTGTATTGATTTTTAAGGTTTTATTGATGTTCTTTTTCACTTCATATGTGGCAGGTGATCACAAGGGAATCACTTGTAATAGCACAGGTCAGTATTTGTTTTTCTTTGCCTAGACTTGGCCAAAACTTGCTAGTCATATTTGTGATTTCTAAATGAGTTGGATATTGAAACACATGTGGTGATTGTTGCAGAAAGAAGACCTGCATAGGATAATGGAGGTACTGTCGTTGAAGGAGCACCATGCCAGAACCCTTCTCATACATTACCGTTGGGACGTTGAAAAGGTGTTGGCCGTGCTCGTGGAGAGAGGAAGAGATGAATTATATGTGGCAGCGGGTGTGAGTGTGGCTGAACATTCTGATCTTTCTTCTTCGTCGCCTTTTCTCATGTGCAAGATCTGCATGGATGAAAAACCTGCGGATGAGTTTACAGCAATGGACTGCGGACACTACTTCTGCAATGAGTGTAAGCCCTTTTGCTGACATGGCTTGATGACTTCAAGTTATCTTCAGGTGTTGTGTGCGATCAGATGTAGTCCTTCATTGGTTTATTTTATTTATGCTGAAGTAATATAATATCAGCGTGGACCCCCCCCCCCCCCCCCCCCCCAAAAAAAAAAAGAGAAAAACATCATCGACTATCTTCTCACCTTCCTAGATTCTTTTCCTAATTATTAGTGGTGAGTTTGTATTGTTTTGATATGAGTTGGAGCAAATTAGTGAATTTCATCATTTAGAATGTGTTTATAGCTTAGTTTTAAAAGGCACAAGGCGCATTGAGACGCATAGGGTCCCAAAGTGCAAATAACCTTAAGATATGTTATCTTAATATCATAGTTCCCCAATGCACACACTTACTATGAAAGCATAGCTCACCTTTTAACTTCCAAAGAAGGAAAAGAAGAAAAATGGTAAAGGCAAGGCTAAGAAAAAGAAGAAAAGGGAGGGGGTATAAGCTTGTATCCTTGAGGTGCACCTCATTCGCTCCGAGGCGCTTACTTGGTAGCCTCACGCCGAGGCAGGCCGAGGCAGGCCTGTAGCGGGCTTTTTTAAACTAAGTTTATAGTATTGCATGGAGAAAATCAAAGCCTTTTATCAAGCAGAATGCTGACCATCTGACCATCACTGTCACTATTTTCTTTTCAGATATTCATCCTAAAGGCAGTGCAAGGGACCTTTCACCCTTCTGCAATGCTTTTCCAGAAATGATGGATGTATGGGCTTTATTAGAGATCTTGCCTCCTAAGTTTTCAAACGCATGATCCCCAAATTCAGCTTTTCAACAATAAGTTAGCCTTGAAAGACAATAATGCAGGAGGAATACGTCCTTTAAAAGTTATGATTTTTAGTAGTAGTAGTATATGGTCAGAGTGGGTAGTTCGTGGCATATCCAGGAAGCTAGTTGGTTTGAGTCGACTCATGCGAGGACCAGGTCATTTAGGTTGGAAAGTGGAAACATAACATTGAACTCAACTTTGGCTTGAGTTTTGGGAAATCTTTGGTTATTACAAATTCTATTCTTATCATTAATAACGATGATGGAGAGATGAACTTCTGGTCAAGTTTGGTCTGACTAGTTCATAAATACTTCTTTGAATTCAAGCTACGCCTGCACGAGCATAGTATTTGTTAGGGCTATCTGTTATAATTTTTAAGGGGGTTTGTTTTGAGATATCTTGGTGCGGAGGTGATTTCAACATACAAATTGAGTTAATTTCATGTGGTGTATTGAATTTGAGGCTATCTTATTATGAATATAAGTATTAATTTATTTTGGGGCTCAAATTGGTTTGTTTGGTTTATTGTATTTGTAGAACTAATTTTATCAAGATGATGATGTTGTCCAATATGAGTTTAGTGGTGGATTAATTGGGAATAGATATTGAGTGGAATAATATGGGGAAAGGATTGAATATAGTGTGCGTAATTTGGTAATATTTTATCTAGTGAAGGAAAAGTCATATTCTTGTGGGAGTTTTATAATTTGCTTTTCCAATATGGAGGAAATATTCTGAGTAGTACTTTTTGTGGTCCCTTTTAGTAAGATGCTTAGTTTTCTCAAGGAAATCCATGGTTCGATTCTCCATTCTCCAAAGGTCTCTCTCTCTCTGTCTCTCTCTCTCTCTCTTTATGTTTGTGTACGTGCATGTGCTTGCGTGTGTGTAAATTTACCTATCGAAAGAAAAGTTGTTGATGGTTTTTTTGTACTGTGAATGCATGACCTTGGAAGTTGTTTTGTCTTTGTCATAACAACCGGTGAATTCTGTCCCCAAGTTGTCGTTTTATTTACTAGAGCTTGTCTTCATCGGTGTGATGTAGTGTGAGATGCCCTTGTTTGGATGAGCGAGCAGGTGATAGTTGAGAGGTGGAAGAATGTGTTTAGTGCCTCATAATTCACTTCCTGATCTATGGAAGACATGCATAGTGTGTGTTTAAAAAAGCACGCCCAGGACACGCCTAGGCTTGCAAAAGCCCGAAGCCCCCTTTGTTGCGCCTTGAATGGGTGAGGCTTAGCCCATTCTTAAAGCCTGTGCTTTTCTGGGTCTAGATTGAGGCGCAAAGCCCATGAAGCCCGCGCTTTGTAGATCATAACAGACTATTTGGGGAAAAAAAGAGAAAAACCTTTAAGTAGCGTTGACCCCTCTTTTTCTTTATGGAAGCCTTTTAATCAACTTGCTACTGGAAGTAAATAAAGCATCTTGCTGCTACTGGACTTGAGTTTGGAGCTAGAAACACTAAGCCCCTAACCTTGGCGGCAGTAATCTAGTACGTGTTTGTTCTCCTGTCTTTTTTTAGACTTCCTTCTTCATCCTTCTTCTCCTTCTCTGTTATTCGTAAACCATGGAAGGTTTTTCTTTGTTCCTTTTTATTGTTGTTGTTGTTGTTGTTTGGGCTTCAAGGAGGTTGAAAATGGTGCCTCTTATAGTGCTACGATGCTACTGAGCCCTTGCTCTTTTTTTGGTGCTTCTTAATCTTTCTCCCTTTCTTTCTATCTTTCTCAGACGTTCTCTCTCTCCCCCCCCCCCCCAAAGCAGGCTGGCAGCATGTGTTATATTTTTGTGGTTCAACTTGTAGTAATCCAATTGAGCTGTATTTAATGCTTTAACTGTATTTTTCTGTGTTTAATTGATTCTCTTTTTTTGTTTTTTCTGGTGGTTGGAGAAAATCATTTATTTGATGCCATTATCTAGTTATTTTCGAAGAAATGTGGTTTTGGAATGATTTTCAAGCATTTTTTAGTAAAAGTGCACTTCGTGTACAAAAAACCCGCGCCTTCGCCTCGAAGACTGCACCCTGGGCCCCAAGACCCTTTGCGCTTTTCTGCGCATCGGGCTTTTTTAATCTGAGGCTCTGCTTGATCCCTCTTGATTATCTTTTGTTCTCTTCTACCAATTTATCCTCTTTTTGTAATTTTATAGATATCTAAATTTAAGAGCTTGATTAATTTTTATTGTTTGTTCTCTTTCTGTGGCCAGCTTTATAGCATTTTCCTGAAATTTTCTGCCATGGTTCTTCTGATTAGGTTGGACAGAGCATTTTGTTGTGAGGATAAATGAGGGCCAGAGTAGACGTGTTAGGTGCATGGCACACAAGTGCGATGCAGTATGCGATGATGGGAAAATAAGAACACTAGTCGGTGCGAGAGATTCCCTTGTGGCTGAAAAATTTGATCGCTTTCTTCTGGAGTCTTACATAGAGGATAACAAAAGGGTTAAGTGGTGTCCAAGTGTCCCCCACTGTGGAAATGCTATTCGTGTTGATGAGGATGAACTATGTGAGGTTGAATGCTCATGCGGTCATCAGTTCTGCTTTGGCTGTTCATCTGAAGCACATTCTCCTTGTTCATGTCTTATGTGGGACCTTTGGGCAAAGAAATGCCAGGACGAATCGGAGACAGTTAACTGGATTACAAGCCACACCAAGCCCTGCCCTAAATGTGGCAAACTTGTGGAGAAGAATGGAGGATGCAACCTCGTTGTGTGCGTTTGTCGTCAAGCATTCTGGTGAGAGCTTCTGTGCTTTAAGCCCCTTTCTGTTTTCATTGCCTTTATCTAATGACGCTTCTATCCTTTCTATGTGATGTTTGTATTATGTTGTCTTTTATGCATCTTCAAATAAGTGTGTTCTCCCATCCCCACCCCCTGGGAAGAAAATATCCTTTCCGTGTTTTTTCGGCGTTTATCATCATCATCATCATCAGTTTTGGCTTATGTTGTCTAGTTGATGGCTGCTATTGAAACTTGTTCTTAGCTTTTTCTTACAAGCTTGCATGTTTCACTTTTTAGGAAGATCTATGTGGTGACCCTTTGTTCTGTTCAAAATTCACGAAATGGGCTTTTAGTTTTGATATGTTTTTGTACCTTGACTATCAATCCATATTTCTAGCCATGCTTTGTTGAGTGACAAGCTTTCCATGGTTAACATGCATATGAGTATAAATAAACAACATTTAAATGGTATGTGCTTTATTTGACTCTTCAAAATGAAGAATTCATTAGTCTCTCTCTCTCTCTCTCTCTCTCTCTCTCTCTCACACACGCACACACACACACACACACATGCGCGCACACACACGCATCCTCAAGAACGTGACAGTTATTCTTTTTGATAACATTCTGTGTGATCTTTCACTTAAATCTCGCAAATTCCTTACAGTATCTATGACTTGAATGTGAATTCGCATGTGCATACCTGTTGTAGGCCCCACTTTTCTGATTTCTGCAGGGGTCAAAATTGATGGCTGCTGCTATAGTTGCCTAGAACACGGTACGCTCTGGTACGGGGGACAGACTTGGGTACGTGATTCGCTGCCTGGTAGAGAATCCGTTCGCGGCGGTCAGTATGAGTGTATCTAGTCCGCCAATCAAAGCTTCACATATTGTAGACATTGATAAATTGATTTAATTATAAGGTTCTCTCTCTTCTCCCCCCCCCCAACTCAACATGGGGCAGCATTTTCAGATTAATCCCTATTTCTTTCCCTCTCCCTCTCGCCTTATTCTGCCCTATAAAAAGTTTGCCTATTCGCAGCCACCTCAAAAATCATTCCATGTTCTTCAAAATTTGGCCTATGATTCACAAAAATATGCAACACCATTGTGATAGGATATGAGTTAGCTGAATTTGCCAGATTTGGTGAATTAGTATGCCTAAGTATCATGTTCTGGTTTGCGCAAATTGGTTTGCAGTACGCTGGGGTTTTGAGAGAATCCGGTAACTATGGTTGTTGTACGCTAAAATTGTTGCTGAAATTGAAACCAGGGAGTGAGGGTGAGGGCTAGTCTGATTGTTGTAAGGTGTCTGGAAAACTTATTTATTATTTTTTAAAAAGAAACAGGGAGAATTTTGTAAGCAGGGTAATGGAGTGAAATTAATAAGAGATGGCTGGAGGTCACGTTTTATCGAAGTGAGTGCTAAAATTTCTACGACTCTTACCAGTTGATAAAATAATATAGTTTCAAGTTGAAATATGAAAGGATGACCACAGTTCAGATGCATATAAACGCCAGAAGTGCATGATATAAATAACTATCTGCCATTGAAATTGAAACATATAAGATATAAAACGCAAAATTGCTGTGTATTATTTCTCATTTCCTTTTATGTGTTGCGAAAATTAATTGTTGCTTGGTTGGCAAAAGAGTTTGTGAATTTTTATTTTTTTTTTGGGGGAATGAATGGCAAATGATTTTGTGGGTTATTGAATGTAACATGTGTAAATTGGTATAATACACATTGATATGTTGCAATTGGTGAACTTTCTTCCCTGAGACCTCGGAGTATAAAATTGCAATAATTCGAGGTGTATCAATGTTATTTCAAGGCCACCCCTCCCCCCCCCCCCCCCAAAAAAAGAAAAAGCTCTTGTGCTGCTGAAATGTTCATTGTTGGCCGGATTTTTATACCGTAAGGCTGTGATGGACTAGAACAAGGTCTCCCTTTTTTAGGTTTTTCAGTTAATATGAGGAGTTACTGTTGATCATTGGTAAGCTACTTCACAGTCCAGTCCTCCCAGGGAGCTATAAACACCCTCCCATGCACAAGAAGTAAAACCTGATTCACTCACTTGAGGATCTTAGACATACGACGGAGAATGCCTTTCCTACTTACAATATAAGTCACTGAAGCATGTGACGTACAGGAAAGGAGTATACCTTGCCTGCTAACGAGTCAAGTTTGCTTTAACAACATCATTAATCAACTTAACTGATCATTTTTCTATCTCCTCCATCTATTATGTATAGTTATATAAAGCTACCCTATATTGCACGTATGAGAAGCCTCAGCCTTCTTGTTGGGTGCCTCTGCCATGCTTTCTATTGTGTCTATGAGTGACTATTGCATATCCCAGAATTGACTTCATAAGAAATTAAATATTGTGCATCTTAACGTCCGTATATATGTAGAATGCAATCACTGTCTGAAATGATGCACATTTCCACTGGCCTTACCTTGGTCTGCGTTGTCATGTGAAAGGTGAGCCACTTAGGGAAAGCATGTTTGAGGATTGTGCACTTATTCCAGAAAAGTGTTACACGAGAAGGGCTATGGTGTGATTGATTAGCTGTCAGTTGGGTATCTCAAGACTGAAAGACAGTTTGCATCAGAATTCATAAATTTGATTGATGCGTCTTCAATTTTTAATTAACATCAGCAGTCAATTTGTGTTTCCAAATAGAACACTTTTTCAGATATTGCTCACTGATGAGCTTCAGTAATAGGCGATGAGCTTTATTTGAATATGTGCTTGCTAGCATAGCAGAGTTCTGTACTCACTGTCTCTTATGTTCATACCACCTAGTTTAGGTAGACAGCGTTCCAAGCTGTCGAAGATATCTTTCTCTTGCTTTTCCAATTTCAGAAAATTCCTTTGAATCTTTCACTTGATTGATTAAGGCTCGAAGTAACCTCGTTTCGTGGTGTAGTAGTAGAAGCAGTGCTTTTGAAATCTAGTTTGTAGCTCCTTTGTAACTCAGCTGTAGGTTGAGGTTTGCATACATTGGAGCACCCAACTCCTGCACTAGGTGGTACTACATTGTTTGCTCCATAATGTTGAATTAAATTGGGTAGGTAAGGTGGAGGCTTGGACATATTCCCAATTTGTATATCAGGGATACTGTCATCTTCAAACTTGGTGAGGTTATTGCTGTTATTCTCATCATATATGTCGTGCACGGGATTCTTACTGTTGTTTGTTTTTTTTTTTTTTTTTTTTCCGGTTATGAAGTTAGTGGGGCCACTCTGAGATGCTTCCTTGTTCTGAGTGATGGCTGTGATGCTGATTCCTGGTTTCACTGTAAACTGTTAAGCTTGTGACTGACGGACAGGGTGCTAATACCTGGTTTCACCGTAGCTTTCCTCCCTCCCAACAACAATGCCTATGTGAATTACGTGATGGGTAGGAGGTATGGGAGGGACATGGTTGTGCATTTGGGGCTTGTTTACGTGCACAAGTTCTTTTGTTGATAATTTTCCCCCTGCATCCTCTCTGTATTTTGTGTGACATAATTGACGTGCAATTCTTCTGCACCTTTCATTCATGATTTATACTTTGGTTACTGGTTGTAGTTGGCTTTGTGGTGGAGCTACCGGTAGAGAGCATACATGGTCCTCCATTGCTGGCCACAGTTGCGGGAGATTCAAAGAAGAGAGTTTGAAAAAAGCTGAGCGTGCAAAGAGGGATTGGTGGCGTTATATTCACTACCACAACCGTTATAAGGCCCACACAGATTCCTATAAACTGGAAGCTAAGCTAAAGGAAACTGTTCAGCAGAAGATAGCTGATTTGGAAGACAAGGAATCAACATCCAAGGATTTCAGTTGGGTGACAAATGGACTTTACAGGTTGTTTAGATCAAGGCGTATTTTATCTTACTCGTACCCATTTGCGTATTACATGTTTGGTGAAGAACTGTTTCGGAATGAAATGACGAAAGAAGAAAGGGAAATAAAACAGAACTTGTTTGAAGACCAACAACAACAATTAGAGGCCAATGTTGAGAAACTTTCTATGTGCTTGGAAGAGCCATTTCATACTTTTGAAGATGCTAAGGTCGAGGAAATAAGAATGCGAGTCATTACTATGACCAGCATAGTCGACAACCTATGCAGGAAAATGTGAGTATGATACGTAAAATTGGACTCTTTTTCTGTTATTTTCTCACTTATTGTAACTTCATAGTGTGCTCTGTTTTTCTGTCCAAATGCATTGATCGGCGTCTTGGATTCCTTTTTTTTAAAAAAAAAAATTCCCATTGATTGTGGCTCCTTTGTTGAGGTATTGATCTTTGGTTTTTCATTTTGTTCCCTTAACGCAGGTATGAATGTATTGAGACTGATCTCTTAGGATCCCTACAGCACACAACCCACATAATAGCCCCTTACAAATCGAAGGGCGTGGAGAAGGCATCAGAACTTGCTACTTGGTGCATTCAGGGCCATGGTGCTGAGGGATACTCCAGCTCAAGTGGTATGGATCATTTTACTTGTTAAGGCAACTCATTTCAATTTTAGAAGTAGATTTATTTATTATAATAATAATAATAATCTGTCAATCTAGACCATTTGCCATAACCATTTTTAGCTTTTGATAGTTTAGCAACTATCGAAGAGAATTAGAAGATAGGATAAGGACAATTGGTCTTCCAAAAGCTTCTGACATGTACATACATAGGTGGAGTGAAGTCAAGTGATTCATCGGGTGGGCTAGTTCTGAATCAAGATGAGAGCGGATGTTCTTCTAGAAAACGTGCAAGAGCAGGATCTTCCGCCATTCAAAGTGAGACTGAATGCTCTTCCAAGAAAAATGTGAAGGGAGATTCATTTGGGGACCGATTTTTTGATTTGAACCTACCTGCAGATATGATCAACAACAGCTGATTTCATCACTATCTAACTTACGTGCCTATTAACCCATTGGCTTGGACTTGGAGTGAGCAAGCGCTGATTCTGACACCCCCCCCCCCCCCAAAAAAAAAAGTAATATTTTGTCTCTGCAAGAAATAATGACAACTGGAAATTAGAATGACTTCAAGTCTGTTTCTTGCACTGAAGAACACCCAATATGTACAGAGCCTTATGAGCTTATGAATGAGTAGGAATGACATAATATTTACGTGTTTAATGTAATGCAGATGTGTTACGTATTTTAGGCAAATCTTTAATGTTTCCGTGGCTTGGTATCTGAGTCCTGACTTGTCTGGCTGATTTTGTGTGTGATATGTAACCCCAGGATCTGCATTAGTTCTAGTCTTGCTGACAATTAGGGGCGAGTAGCAACCGGGTGAGGTAATTGCTTTGTGTTTGCATGGATGCATTTGAATCTCTTTGCATGCTGATCAATTGATCCATGGGGATGGTTGGCAACATTCTTGAACCATCCTGGTTGCTTTTCTCATTGCAGTCTCCATCCGGACTTGGGCAAGTTACACCATACTCTTTAGGAATATGTATTTCCATCTATAGGTTCATGTGTCGTACAAGAATGTTCTACGCATACTGTATTTGTGCATGAACAATCTGTAGGTGCGAGTATGTACTTCTGGGACTTCGGTGTGGATGTTGCCTGATTTGTCGTCCATATTGTCACCTTTATCCTAGATTTTTTCTTTTCTTTTTTACGTGGCAATTCTTTTCATTCTATTTGTTGATATCAAATGGTATTGTTAGTTTGATGAACTCAGAACTACGTCCCACCCCACTCTGACTCATCTCCCTTCTCTCTAACGCATCCCACGTCCTCTGGCTTGAGGCCGTCCCTGCTTTTGCGCCCCCTCCCCCCCCCAAAAAAAGCCGGTGAACGCATTGGTCTGCTTGCGGCTGCAATTCATCCACCAGTGGTCCATATTGGGCACTGCAGATCTCTGGCTAGGCGGATGGTGATGGAGAAGAGTCCGGCGGAAAAATGAAGGGTGACTAAGTGATGAGAGACCCGATTACATGCGGTTAAGATGATGGTTATGGCTATTAGTGAAGGATGCATGTCTTCAATCGTTTGTATTGTCTGATTATCATACATAAAGGTGATAGAAGTCAACTAGCACATAGCTGAAAGGGCCCTCAATAGTGTTGTTGGGCCCTCAATAGTGTTGTTGGGCAAACAGTTGTTAGGTGTTAACTGTTAATTATTTGTATTAGCTGTGTTTGGGTAAAAGCCATTTGTGTTTTAACTTTTTACATTAGAGGTTTTGAGGAGGAATACTTTTCAAAATCAGTTGTTTGTAAGAAAGTGGTGATATAAGGAGTTGATTCCCAAAAAAAGTTAATTTAAAATAGCTAATAGTTATACAAAATTTTATTTATTTATTTTTACCTACAACCAAAAGTCAATTTAACATACACCCGAATTGGGAAGTCCCCAACCTTTTCAAGTATAGTGAGGGACCTTTGCGGTCAAAAGATCTCCTGCCGGCTCCTATATTAGAGAGGCTTATTGGCTAAAATCAAGATCTTTTCTATATAATAGCAGATTTAGGGCATGTTCTTTTCAAATTAAATTTGGTTCAACAAAGATACGTAGTCAATTCAAAAATTCATTTGTCAATTTGATAATATAGTAGGTTATTTCTCACGTTTGAATGATATATTTCTGTCCAACACCACCATCCCCTTAGGATAAGTAAGGTACTATCTTAATATCGCATGATATACGAAATTTTGCTGGTACCTAATTTATTGGTGTTATGATTGAGTCACAAACGATTTTACTCAACAGCATGAGACTAGGTAATTTGCTTATCAAATGTAGGTAGCGCTATTTTCCTTCACTTTTCTACACTGTTATACACATGTAATAAGTAAACTACAACATGATCGAATTGGTAAATTAAAAATAGATTTGATTTGAAGTCAGCATATTAAGACTATATACTCTCAAAAACTGGTTGTTAGGGGCTAAATATTGAATTATTTTTGTCTAAAATCCCTTGGGGTGGGGTCCTTCTCCGGATCCTACGTGAATGCGGGATGCTTGTGCACTGACCTGTCCCTTTTGTCTAAAACCCCCTACACATCAGTTGAGGATTAACTCAAGTTTAGATTATGCAAAGTTACCGAGCTTTCCAAGAGGATTGAGCTAGATAGATTGCTATTTCAATATGCAGTTTTACCAAACTGTGAAATAAACTGTTTAACTAGTTCAAATAGATTAGTCCCATTGAACTGCTAAACTTGTAGCGAACAGTTGTTGAGCTTATCCCGTAATTTAGTTACTTGTCCAAATTGCAAAACAGACTTTTCATATGGGGAATTCTCTGTGAAATTTCATCATCTTATATAGCCTACATCCTACATAAAAATGCGAGTCCTTCTACTTAGAATGACCATAACATTGACACATTTATCATGATTGTAACACAACGAGGTGTAATTATCGGCAGCAGCACCTCAAAAATATCAGTCCGTTTAATTCTAACGTTATTGACCAGTTAGAAGTTTAAACCAAGGCTATTCAAACTCTAAGTAACTGAAAAGGGCCCAGTCAATTTGGCCGATATTGTAAATTGTGGCAAATTATTATATACTCCCATGTGCACATGTTCTCACATTTAATCTATATATATTTTCTTGGCGTGTATTTGTCATATATTCTATTTTTTAACACATAGTTACTTATTGTATTATATGAGAGTACATACTCTCGAGTGTATGATATAGACTTTGGTAAATTGTAACCAGTGGCACCCCTTGAGGGGCCCTACTAGCACCCCAAACATGCCTGTTGCACATCCAGTGCAATACTTCTCACCACTAGTTGCAATTCTATTTAATGCGCTGCAATAGAGGGTTTATTATCAACATGAATTAGCCTCCCTTTCATTAGGCATCCTTATTATATCCCAGCCACCGAAAAATTTGATCTAGAAAGCAGTATTGTATGAGCTTAGATCATAAGTTCCAAAAACAAATGTCATTTCCATTCAAAAATAACATATTTATGTGATTGTTCTGTCATCCATGCCAATAGTTTAGAACTATTATTACGATGATGGCATTGTCTACAAATGATCATCTGGTGCAGATCTTGCTTCCCCATTGTAGGTATAAGGGCCCTGGAAATTGTACTCAAAAGGTAATTTCACTCGCCAATTTGAATGCTGCATAAGGGCCTAAAAAATCACGCTTAAAGGCATAATTTCACACGCCTAATGGAATGCCAATAATATCATCCCGTCATGGGTTATATTCACTTCGTGAAAAGTGGACATCGCAATGTACGCTCATCGGTTACTAGTTCCTACTCGACTATCTGGGTGGACATAAGAAGAGCCCTAGGTAATATATTTAAAAATAAAACACTATTTCTTCTTGTTTTTCATTTTCTTATGGAGGGAACAATGAGACGGGCTGGTTGGCCTTAGTAAAATCAAGGCTAGAATAACGAGTGACCCTGTTGGCATCATGGACACATGGAATGACTCCCTCCACTTCTGCCAGTGGCATGGGGTTATTCGTGTTCATCGACATTCTAGGCTGATAGCTTTAGACCTCAGTTCTTGGAAACTGGCAGGTCCACTCTCTCCGTTTGTAGGAAATCTAAGCTTCTTGAGAGTGTTAGAGTACCTTCAACAATAGCATTAGTGGCATAATCCCTCCTGATATTGACGACTTACACAAGCTGCTAGATCTTTGGCTGTGGAATGTTAAGGAATAAAATATTTTTGTAATATATTGTGATAGATTTGTAATTATCTTTACCCAATATTGTATTATGTTCTTTATAAATTCCTACGATAGCTAGAACTAGGATTCTTGTATTATAGTAGCATTAGACTTCTTGTTGGCTGATGGATAAATAGGGCCAAGCGTGTGTGTAAGGCAGGCAGAGAAACGAAGCATATTCTCAATAAAATCATAGCTAATTCCCTTTCCTCAAAGCCATGTTCACTTAAGAACTTATCATAGTATCAGAGCCAACCACCAATCTCATACTTTAAAATTCATTAAATATGGCAGACAATGGAAAGAAAGGATTCATTATTGAACCAAATTCACCCTATTTCCTTAATCCGTTCGAAGGACATGGGGTGTTAATTATTGCAGCAGGATTCGATGGGCACAACTACGACTTGTGGGAGAGAGCTATGATAACAGCCCTAAGGGCGAAAAATAAGTTGGGATTCATAGATGGATCCCTTGAACGTCCGACGAACAAAGGTGATGAACAGTTTTTGGAAAGCCCAGCATGGGACATGGCCAACTCGATGTTGTGCTCGTGGATGCTCAATATCATTGACCCAAAACTCCGAATAAGTGTAGCATACTCAGAGACGGCGAAAGTCATGTGGGATGACTTAAAGAAAAGGTATGGAATGACTAACACCCCTAAAATCCATCAACTAAAAGCTAATCTAGCAAACTGCAAACAAGGAGATTTGAGCGTGGGAGACTTCTACTCAAAGCTAATAAATTTATGGATTGAATTTACAAATCTAGTCAAGGTGCCAGTTTGCACGTGTAAAAAGTGCGACTGTGGAGCGGCAAGGAAGATCGTGGCCATGTACGAGGAAGACAAGGCTCACCAATTCTTAATGGGCCTAAATGATGATGTTTACTAGCACTTGATCCACTTCCTCCTCTCGACCAGATTTTTAATATGATACAGCAAGAAGAACATCACCGACATGTTATGGTGACTCGTAACAATCGAAATGAAACAGCCATGGCCTTTGCAATTAAGGGACATATGGCATGGACAAGTTGTCGAATTTACGGGCATTATGGTCATGAGGAGATGGCGTGCTATGAGGTGATTGGATAACCTCCAAGATGGGGTACACGAGGGCGTGGACGTGGGGCTCGCGGTGGTTGAAACAACCGAGGAGGGCGAGGCGAGAGTCGAGGTAGAGGAAGAGAAACCGTGGCTACTGTGAACTATCGAGAAGAAGAAGCAGGCCCAGATTTCTCACTAGCTCACAAATAGTGGCGGCCTGCACTGGGTCAGGCCCAGTTCCACATATTGGACGGGGAGGCAGCAACAACGAAACAGCGACACCGAACAAGTGCAGCGACTCTTGAGCCTCATTGATACACCTAAAGTCGAGTTTTTATCGGTTCTCAGGTAAAACATCTTGGATGCTCGATAGCGGAGCATCATGTCATATGGTCGAGGATATTTCGGTAATGAGTGATCTTGAAAAAATATCTCCAGTGGTAGTGTCGTTGCCCAATGGCGCGTATACGATGGCCCATGAACGAGGCTTAGCTAATTTAGACATCGGATTGAAATTGAATAATGTTCTATTTGTGCCCAAGTTGAATTGTAATCTTGTGTCAGTTTCAAAATTACATAAACAATTGAATTACGCAGTGACTTTCTTTGATGATTGTTGTGTGATACAGGACCACGCCTTGAGGACTCTGATTGGATCGGGTGAGCAAACGAATGGGGTCTACTACTATAAAAAGTCAACAATGAATTTGGTCAATGCAGTCAACCCGAGATGCTTATGGCATAAGCGACTTGGGCATCCGTCAAGTGAAGTTTTATCCTATCTTCCCAATACCTTAGGAGCTGTTCATAATACAAAAGAGGATGTTTGTGAAATTTGTCTTCGTGCTAAGCAAATACGTAGAAAATTTTCTATTGGTTAAAGTAATGCAAAGGAAATTTTTGATTTAATCCATTGCGATATTTTGGGTCCATATCGTACTGTATCATTGTGTGGTGCTCACTACTTCCTTGGTATTGTTGACTATGCTAGTAGAGGTACTTGGGTTTACTTGATGAAAATCGAAGTGAGGCTAGCAAGCTCTTGAAAGAATTTATCCTCATGGTTAAAACCCAATTTCATAGAATTATCAAGGTGGTTAGAAGTGATAATGGTGCAGAGTTTACTTCAGGACCAATGAGCGCATTTTATCACGAACATGGGATTTTGCATGAAAGCTCTTGCATGGATATGTTGCAACAAAATTGGCGGGCTGAACAGAAGCATCATCGTACCTTGAATGTGGCTAGAGCTCTATGATTCCAAACAAATCTTCCAATTCAATATTGGGGGGAATGTGTTCTCACGACCACCCATTTAATAAATCGAACTCTAACCAAACTTCTTAAATGCAAACACCTTATGAGGCAATTTAAAAAAACCCACCTATTTATGAAGAAGTTCGAGTGTTTGGGGCTCTATGTTATGCACAGAACAATCCAAGGGTAAAAGACAAGTTCGGGTCACGAAGTAGGAAGTGTATATTTCTTGGATATCTGTTTAGATAAAGGGTTGGAAGGTTGAAGACTTAGACACGCAAGAGGTCTTCGTAAGCCAAGATGTTATATTTTGTGAAAATGAATTTGCCTTTACTTCAGAGCTGGAAGCAAAGAGTAACTGAGCTCAACCGTGGATGCCACCAGAAATGCTAGACGATTTTGGGCCTGAAATCCAGCATGAGGCCCTTAAGGATTTAGTTGGTGAAGTGCAACAGTCAAACATGAGGGGGAGCCCAGAGCACTTGGGCGTCCAACAACAAAGCCCGGCGAAGCCCTTAAGCTCCTGTGAGACCGATCACAATCTGGGCCCAGCCCAGTCCCAAGAACGCAATGTACGGGCCACAGGGAGAAGCGAACCGAAGGATAAATTACCCTCAAATACCCAACAGCAGGCTGCAGTCCACCCTGACAGTTCTGCAGGCCCTGGGAACGACCCATCTTCCTTTAAAGAGCCATATAGTCTCTGCTCTAGCGTGCCGGCCTAGACTAAGGACCCAACGAGCTCTTCATTGGGCTCAGACCCCAACCTACTAAACTCTAGTTCATCAACAGGCCATGGACAGCAGACATCAGCCCAGGCGCTTGTTCCTAGTCACACACGGACCGCTTGGCACTGCAAACCGGTAGCCCATCTCAACCACTATGTGTGCTATACTGCATTGACTAGAGACTCTCATTCACTTGCTTACTTGCTCCAAAAAGATGACTCAGGTACTCCTTATCCTATAGCTAATTATGTCACATATGCTAATTTTTCTGTTTCGCATCAAAAATTTTTAAGGGTCATCACCAAGGTAACCGAACCAAAGCATTATTATGAGGCCGTAAAGGATCTAAGATGGAGAAATACAATAAAGGCCGAAATCCAGGCCTTAGAGAAGAATGAAACATGGAGCTTGCAAGACCTTCCCAGCAACAAGAAACCCATTAGCTGCAAATGGGTCTATCGGGTCAAGTATAATTCCGATGGTATGATTGAACACTCCAAGGCACGATTGGTTATTCGCGGAGATCATCAAGTAAAAGGCTTCGATTACAATGAGATGTTTGCCTCGGTAGCCAAGATGACCAGTGTTCGCTGCTTCCTAATAGTTGCGGTCAGCAAGGGTTGGGAGCTTCACCAGCTGGATGTGAGCAACGCGTTTCTTCATGGCGATCTTGATGAAGAAGTTTACATGACTTTACCTCTTGGGTTCACTCGCAGCACTCCAACCAAAGTTTGCAGACTTCATAAATCCCTCTACGGACTCCGTTAGGTACCACGACAGTGGTTTGCTAAGTTGTCTTCCAAGTTGCGTGAGTACGGATTCACTCAATCATATGCTGATTAATGACTTTTCACCTACCAAAAAGGAGATATTCTTATAGCCCTACTAGTCTATGTGGATGATATTGTCTTAGCCGGAAATGATACACACGCCTGTAATGCTTTTAAGACCTATCTCCATGAAATATTTTCTTAGCCGGCCTTTAAAATATTTTCTTGGGATTAAAATAGCTCGCAGACCCCAAGGACTCTTCCTTAGCCAACGCAAATATGCCTTTGAAGTTATAGATGAATGTGGTCTTTTAGGGGCCAACCCCAGTGAATTTCCTATGGAGGAAAACCACAAACTTGTTTTGGCTACAGGTCCTCCCTTGTCTGATGCTGCGCGATATCATCACCTTATGGGTTGCCTCATTTATCTCACAATTACTCGACCTAATCTTTCCTATGCAGTCCATACTCTCTCCAGTTCATGCAGCACCCACGAGAGGAACATATGAATGCTGTCTGCCGCGTCCTTCGTTACATCAAAGCAACCTGTGAGCACGGGATTCTTCTCCTAACCTGTGGTGACCTTACGCTCTTGGCATATTGTGATTCTGATTGGGAAGCATGCCCACTCACCCGACGGTCATTAACTAGATGCCTGGTGACACTTGGGGGATCACCTATTTCCTGAAAAACTAAGAAGCAGCTCACTGTTTCATGCTCATCTGTCGAAGCTGAATATCGAGCCATGGCTACAGTTACTAGTAAATTAATATGGTTGAAGTCTCTCTTGGCCTCCTTAGACCTCTTTTATAAGCACCCTATGCAACTTTTCTACAACAGTCAATTAGCTTTACACATTGCTCGGAACCCAGTCTTCCACGAACGCTACCAAACACATCGAAATTGACTATCATTTTGGGAACGGTATCATTATGGTGATCTTGATCTACGCTACACAATTTCTAAGACAGAACTGACCGACATCTTCACCAAAGCTCTTGGCAAACGTCAATTTTAGTACCTACGTAGCAAGTTGGGCGTGACAAATCTACAAGCTCCAAGTTGAGGGGGGGTATTAAGGAATAAAATATCTTTGTAATATATTGTGATAGATTTGTAATTATCTTTACCCAATATTGTATTATCTTCTTTCTAAATTCCTAAGATATCCAGAATTAGGATTCTTGTATTATAGTAGCATTAGACTTCTTGTTGGCTGATGGATAAATAAAACCAAGCACGTATGTAAGGCAGGTAGAGGAACAAAGCATATTCTCAATGAAATCATAGCTAATTCCCTTTCCTCAAAGCCATGTTCACTTAAGAACTTATCATGGAACAATTCCATGGAGGGATAATTCCACCACATATATCAGCATGCTCCAATCTCATTAGATTGGAGATGGGTGGTAACCAACCAATGGAAGGATTCCATTTAAGATTGGATCACTGATGAATCTTAAGAGTTGTCGTTGGAAAACAGTAACTTTGACATGATTCATCCCTTCATCTCTAACAAACTTAGCTTCCGTTTCTCATCTTTATCTTTACGGGAACAACTTGACTAGGACTATCCTAGGCAGCCTATGCAAGCTGCATAAGCTAATTCTTTGTGCAATCACGGGTAGTAGTTCCTCACTCCATCTTTAATCGCTCAGCTTTGGACTTGGCGTCTAATTATTTGGACGGTGGCCTTCCAATAAATTTTGGTACAATGCTTCCGAATCTGGTATTCTTCAGTGTCGCACACAATGACGTCACTGGATCAATTCCCCCCCAATATCCAATAGTTCAAATCTTAACGAGCTTCAATTAGAAAGAAACAACTTCCAAAGACAATGTCCTTCCTTGCACAAGTTACAAAGGCTTAGAGTGTTTATGGCTGGAAAAAAAACAAAAATGCCCCCATCTTGGAGCAAGCCAAACCACTAATTCAAACTTTTTTTCTTCCTTGACCAGTGCGAACACATTAGAGATTTTTGATATGGCTGTAATTAACTTTGGAGGGATTTTTCCAAGCATCATTTGCAATTTCTCAATGCTTTCATTCTTAGCTCCACAGATGGACAACATAGCCGAGCAAATTCCATCTTGCATAGAAAATCTAGCATCTTTGCATATAGTTGGTCTTTAGGTGGAAGCGGCTCTTTGGGGTCATTCCTTCAGGCATAGGAAAAGCAAGGCATCTTTTAAGTTTAGTCAAGAATCAACTATTAGGCTGTATACCATCCACTATTGGAAACTAAACCCAACTTACTCGACTTATTTTATATCGTAATTTATTACATGCAACTGGGTGGACATCTCAATTGTCCACCCGGACCCACCACTAGCGGTTTTTAGTCCAGCAACTGCCGAGCCCTCCTTTATTTAAAAAAAGAGGAAATTCATGCTTCTCAGCTTTTAGAAATTGCGGTTTTTCATGCTCCCCACTGTTCGATTGCTCTTTGCTGCTTCAATTGCTTTAGTGTTCAGTAATTATTGAATGGCTGGGTTTGATCTTAACGTCACTATCGATGTTGAATCTTCATCAAACGCGAATTTATCATCAGGTTTGATAGCGATTTTTCGATCTCTGTTTTTGTGTTTAGGTTTGGAAGTTGTGTGCGTTAAATTTGCGTTTTGATGATTTAATTTCAAGATTTTTGAACTAGATTGCATTCATTGTTATGGTGCGTGTTTTGAAAATATAATGCAATTGTTGGTTTGAATATATAATTGGTTTTTGCGAGTTGTTGTTCTAGATTTTTGGTAGAATGCTTGGTTCGTGTTTTGAGTTGTGCATTGTGTTAATACTAGTTAAGATACAAGTAAACAATGTTTTGTCGTTTAATGCTTGAATATACTTCATTGTATGTAAATTTTGGTTGGTGACATATGAGAAACAATACCTCACTACTATGAGTTATGTGCTCACTAAGTATAGTCGTTGGTTCACTAAAGGTATACATTTAACTCACTGAATTCACCTTGTACTCAGCAATCATAAATTGGTCTTTTGCTCACTATAATTAACTTTTGTGCTTAACAGGTAAAAGAATAGCTGACTATAATCAGTATAGCTCACTATAAAGAATATGTTGCCTTGTACTATAGAGCAGTTTTTTGCTCACTAAAAGAAACGTTTGGCTTACTAGGATTTAACTTTGTGCTCACCAAGTTTGCATTATAGCTCACCATAAAAATCATGGCTGTTTTTGCAGATGATAGTTCTATTGTTTCCATATACATATGAGAAACAATAGCTTATCACTATGAGTTATGTGCTCACTACATAAAGTCATTGGGTCACTAAAGTAATACATTTGGCTCACTAGGATTCAGCTTGCATTCAGCAATCATAAATCGATTCTGTGCTCACTAAATGTAATCACTATAATTAATCTTGTACCTAACACGGAAAACAATCGTCTACTATAATCAGTATAGCTCACCATTAAAAATTTGTTGCCTTCCATTACTGAACAATTTTTTCCTCACTAAAACAAACATTTAGCTCACTAGAATGAAGCTTGTGCTCGCTAATTATGCGTTATAGCTCACCATAAAAATCATGTTGTTTTTGCAGATGATACTTCATTTTTGTTGTCTACATTAGATGCTTCTGTTGGTGAGGCTCTTAATGTTGATGATTATGTTAGACTTTTGTATAATCCTACTAGTGTTTCAAAAGGCAAAGACGTGGCTTCTGATGATGGTGATATTGTTGGTGGTGTGTCTAACTTTGTGATTGATAAGGAGAAATGTTTAGATGATGATGAATGTGTTGTTGAAGTGAAGGAAGCTGATGAATCAGAATTGATTAGTAAAAGGGTCAGTTTTATAGAAATAGCATTTGAGTTATATAATGAGTATGCTTTCTGCAAGGGTTACTCCATTAGATGTGACAAGTTGCGGAGGAGAGAGGGTTCATAACATGTTCGTTCGAGGGCGTTTTGTTACAGCAAACAAGGTATTAAACAATATCTTGGGAAAAAAGATAAGACATTTACAAAATGGAGTCAGAGGTGCAATTGTAAAGTTAGGGCTATTTTTTACATTAAATCTAATAGGGAATGGGTTTGTAAGAAGCATAACATGATTCATAATCATGAATTGCTTTTGGAAGATGAGGTTCATAAGTTGAGATCACATAAAAATGTCAAGAAAGCTCATGTTGATTTTTTCCAAAAGATGAGAAGAAATGGTATGAAAGTTTTCCATGCTTATCGGCTTCAAAGAAATGAGGCCAGGGGTTCACCATTACTCAGTTTTAGCACAAGGGATGCCTACAATAGTGTTGTAAATGAAGTCAAAAGGACTTTAGACGGGGGTGATGCTAAACATTTGATGTGTGTTTTAGAAACTAGGTGTATCAACAAGCAAGATTTTTTTAAATAAGTTTAAATTGGATGAAATGATTGTTTGATGAGCTTCTGTTGGAGATATTCACAAAGGAAATGTGATTACTTGTTATTTGGTGATCTCCTTATATGTGACACGATATATGGAACCAACCATTATGAGATGATATATACACCTTTTGTTTTATATGAATCACCATGCGAAGAATGTTATGGTAGGAAGCAGTTTTTTGATGAAGAAGATCAAGAGCTTTATTTGGTTATTTCAATCATTTTTGGAAGCTATGGATAATGTGCAGCCGAAAACTATGATGATGGACGAAGCATTTTCTGTGGCAATTGCTATTGAAAAGATCTTCCCCTTAGCAAAGCATATGTTATGTACTTGGCACATCTTAGAGAATTTAAAAAAGAATATTGGTCATCTTAGGGTTTTGGATGGATTTGTTGATAAGTTTGACCATGTTTTTATGAGATGTGATACAAAAGTAGAGTTTAATTTTTGTTGGCAGAGGTAAGCCCCTTTTTGTTTTCTGTTTATTAATGTGCTCAACAAATTATTGCTTTCTGCTCACTAGTTACTAGTATCTACTCATCAAGTTCATATGTGTCTGCTCACTAGATTATCCTTCTTCTCACTAAGGTCACATTTTTCTACTCACTAACTTATTACTTTCTACTCACTGTTTTTGTGTGTTAGGTTTGTTGAAGAGTATAAATGTGCTGAAAATATTTGATTGGTTAGATTGTATCGGTTGAAAGAAAAATGGTGTCCAACTTTTTACAAGGATGTTTTTTCTGGTGGCATTGTATCGTCACAAAGAAGTGAGTCTACAAATGCTTCTTTGTCAAAGAGAATCAATGCCACTTATGGGTTATTTAATTTTTACAATATATTCTGTGATGCTGATACTGAGTGGAGGGTTAAGGAGAAGGATGAGAATGTGAAAAATAAGGATGGATTCCCCGAGATGTACTTGCCACATGTTAGCATTTTGTAGCATGCTTCGAAGATCTATATGAACAACTTGTATAGAGTGTTTGAGAATGAATACATTAAGGAAAAGGGCGTTGTCAAGATCTTCTTAGCTCAAGTGAAACCCCCTATGGTACAAAGCATACATATGTTGTGTATGAGAACTGCCTTTTGAAGAAGTTTGGGTTTGTGGTTAGGTTTAATCTTTCAGGCCAAAATATTATTTGTGACTATAAAAAGTACAATAAGAGTGGTATTCTCTGCTGCCACTATTTGCGTATTTTCAATGTTCATTGTGTTCCTAAAGTCCTTGATCAATATATTTTGAAAAGATGGACTAGGCTAGTTAGACCCCCCGGGTTGTAGAAGAGCTCCAAGTGGTAATGCAATTTGTGTTCCTGGTTTCACATGGAGGGTTCAGATGCATAGGTAGTTTGAGGCATTGCTTCTCGCAAGTAAATCAAATACCCAAGCAAGAAAGCTATGTAAAGAAGCTTTTGCTAAGTTAAAGGTTGATGTGTCGTAGGTTCAGTTTATGTTTCTGACACAGAAAATGATCAACAGTCTAGTGCTGGTAATAAAATCATTGGTAATCCTAAAGGTTCGAGAAAGAAAGGTGAAAGGAATTTAAGGAGGAAGAGTACATTGGAGATGATGTAAAGATAAACAAAGGCAAGGTTTTCTTCAAGGAATGGAAGAGTTGTATCTTAACCTTAGGTTAAATTCTATTGACAATCTCAGTGAATAAGCTATATTTCTTATAGTAATATCATTTTGGAGTTTGCTGCTAAGACCAGAAGAAAATATTTTGTGTTTTGGCTCACTAAAAGTGTTAATATGCTCACTAATATAGTGGATCTGCTCACTAAAAATATGTATTGGCTCACTATATTTTTTCAGTTCTCACATTGTTAGTCTTATAGGCTCCAGTAACTACATTTATATGTTGGCTCACTAAATATATGCATATGCTCACTAAAAGCGTTAGTACGCTCCCTAATATAGTGTATCTAAAAATATGTATTGGCTCCACTCACTATATTTTTCATTTCTCACACTATCAGTCTTACAGGGTCCACTCACTACATTTATATGTTGGCTCACTCTACACACACACACACACACACACACACCACACACACACACACATATATACACACACACACACACACACACACACACCACATATATATATATATATATATATATATATATATTATATATATAATATATATAATATATATATATATATATATATATATATAAATATATATGCTCACTGTTTCCTGCGATGGTTTAGGTTGTTGCTGTAGGTTCATCTAATCCAGTAGATGCATCTAATCCAGCAGTAGATTTTAACAAATGTATAAGGTTTTTAGCTTAATTTTTCTTGAAAGGTTGAGACAATCAAATGGGGATAGGATTCCTATCTATCAGTGGAATCCTGCTTCTGAAGTTCCTAATATTCAAGGGTAATACGCTCACTAACATAGTATTTCTGCTCACTAAAAATATGCATTGGCTCACTAATATAGTGTATCTGCTCACTACATTTATACTTTAGCTCACTAAAGATATGTACATGCTAATTTATTTTGTGAAACAAGTTACCCATGAATCAAGGATGAAATTTTGGTGTGATCATACGTTTTTGATTTTCTATGTGTTTATGGGTTTCTATCATGCTCTATAACAAGTATATTTTGCTGATTATAAGTAATTTAGGTTTGTGCAAGTTTGAGGACAGGCCATTGGCTTCTACCATTAATGAAGTTTTCTGCGTCTGGCCCATTCAATAGTTTTTTTTGAATAAAACTTCGAATGTAAATTTGTATTTTGATTAATAAATTTCAAACTTGTAATTTTTATTTAAAAATTAAGTGAATCATGTTGAATAATTTTAATTGGCTGAATACTTTTGACACTTATAATTTCATTTATTAGCTCACTATATTTTACAAAATTGTTTTCATCTGTTTGATGATTTAACAATGTAAAAGTATAGCATTCTCTGACAATAACATTTTGTACACTTTAATATCTGATTTGACATTATAAAAAATATCATACTAGTTTGATTTTGCATTCATTTATGGAATTAAGCATAGTGATAGATGTAGCTAGGGCTGTCAAATAGGTCAGGTCGAGTCGAATTCGTGTTCGGATCAAAGTTAAATGGGATGAAAATCCCCTGACCTGAACCTGACATGTTTAATAAACGGATTGAAAAATCCAACCTAAAACCGTTTACATTTAACCAAGTCAACCTGATTCTGACACAGTAACCAGTTTAAGTTAAATGAGTTAGAATCAGGTACCCACTCACATGTTTAACCTGTTTAACCCACTTAAGTTTTAAACATTAAATGAATATGTGTGTAAGCATGGGTCAGAATATGCAGGTGAACATTTACTGGAGACTTCGACCGGCTTCTAAGTGGTGATGGCCGGGACTTCGACTGGCTTCTGAGTGGCGATGGCAAGGAACAAAGAGTGGAGGAGATCAGCAGAGAGGAGATCAGTAGCAAGGAGATGGGGTGAGCAGAGTCGAGAGGAGATCTGGAGATGGGGATATCAGATCAGTAGAGAGTAGCTGAGAGGGGCGACAGAAATTCAGTGAGCAAGCAGCCAAGCAAGCTCTGTGGTCTGTGGAGGAGTGGTCAAATGTCGAATGAAGCCTTTTATATCTAGGATTTTGACTTTTGATAGGGTGCGCTGATGGGCTTAGGAGCTTAGCCGTTTAGTTACCAAAAAACAGATTTTGTTTAAAAATAAGTTGGGGGGGTGGCAACTTGTGTGGCCTAAAAATGAAATTTCAAAATTTGAACTCCCTGCCCTCCAGCCAACAATGTGAAAACTAAAATTTCAATGGATTGAAAAATGTTCAAAAAAATTACACATGATTATATATTGATAAACAGGTTAAACAGGTTACAGTAAATGGGTAAACGGTTGACCTGTTTAATCTATTTATTTAAATGAGTTAAATAGGTATTTTTTTTGTGTTGAAAATTTCAACCTGAACTTAACATTTTTAACTAAATGGGTTAATCGTGTCGACCCATTTAATTAAACGGGTTGAATCTTTACTCAAGCCTGCCTAATTTCATATTCGATTGGGGTCAGTAATCGTGTCGGGTCAGCTTTTGACAGTCCTAGATATAGCTCACTGGGTTTGTTTGTTAGCTCACTAGTTTTGTCTGTTAGCTCACTGCTTTGGTCTGTTAGCTCACTGGAATTAAGCACAGTAAAAGATATAAAATATCCAATAGTAAATGTTGTATACTAATACTTCACCATGATCAAGTGTAAGCATAGTAATAGTGTTCATTTGAGAGTATTTCGTACATAAGTTCCTAAAGTTAGTCTAACCTAAAGCAAGGTTCATTACTCATGCTGTTGGCACTTGAGACTGGCCTGATTTTGCATTCATTTCTGCTTGTTGTTTATTATGGAACTCCTTTGCGAGCCTCATCACTCTATTCCTATATATGTTTTCTTCATTGTTGATGATCTCGAAGCAGTATCGTGCTCGCATTATATCAACCAGATTTTTGTCCTACAAACAACACAAAAAAGGGAAACAAACCATTAATAGGTGTTGTACTTATTTTAAGATATTTTTACAGAGAATATATTTTTAGTAGACTTACTTCATTTTTCTTGAAACCACACTCCCATTTATCTGCTTGGCCAAAGTACGACTCCATGTGCCTCATGCAGAATATTCCACAGTTTGTGACATTATCTGTTATTCTCTATGGCATTCTCATTTGCACTAGTTTCATCTTCTTCACAATTTCATGTTTAGGATGGCCAACACTGTCCTGAAGAAATCTCCCAAAAGCTCTTGCCTGTGTACAACCAACAATTTTGTTCAGCTCACTGGAATTGTTTAATATCTCACTTAATATGTGTGTTAGCTCACTAAGCAATATTTTGTCAATCATTGATTCTTAACGCATGTGTCTTAACTCACAAATATGTGTGTTAGCTCACCAAAAATATGTTTTAGCTCACCAATTTTGTTAGCTCACTAGATATGTGTGTTGATTTATTGTAAATTAAATGAATCAGTGAACATTTGAACATACCACTAATAGATGTGTTTCTCCATATGTGGTTTCGTATGGAGCAATTATGTACATGTTGTCCATAATGTCAAGCCTTTCCTCCTTTAAATCAAAGCAGAAGATGAAGAAGTGCTTCTTGTGACATACCGAGGAGAACACCTTCAAATAGGAAGATGAATAATATTAGATAATGTGGTATTGTAATATATAATATAAATGTATTAGATTAATGCCTATCAATTGTAATTGTTTTGCTGATATCCATTTGTCACATTTTTGGAATTCTCTCTCAATAATTGTTTCAAAATCAATCTACCTAAACTATTCTGATTTTGGTGTATTTATCAAGGGGTCTAAGGTTAACTGCATTTTTGCAGTAGTATCATTAGGTGTTTGATCATTTATGTTTGTGAAAAAAAGTATATATTTACCATTGCATCAACTGATGTAAAAAATCTTCTTAGAAAGCCTTTACTTCTTTTTCTCTCTAAGTTGTTGAGGACAGCTGCCCAAACATTGATCACATGTGCATCAATCTATTCCCTTGGATGCATGGTTGACATGTGATACCAATGTGCAACATGTGTTTCAATATCAAACAATTCTTCACTGATTTAGTAAGAGAAGGGAAAAAAATGTAAGTATGTATTCATTATAATTTAAATGTTTGTAAGTGTTTTCTGTCTGGCAGTTTTGTGCTTACTTTTAATCAAGGTCATTTGATAGATGGAATATATAATTAGCAATGATCTTCTCCTGGGCTGACAACTCCCCTGTAATCTTTGTTATTCTCTGCACAAAAGGAGATCAAAAAGGATTCTATCATTGGCCCTTTCTCTCTTCTTGGTTGACATCTTACCTTCTTAGTGTGCTCTTCTTCTGTAAAAGTATATTAGAGTTGATGATAATATGGCTTACTGAATACATAACATGGGTGAGTGCTCACTAAAATAGATGTTCTGCTCACTAAAATGTTTGTTCTGCTCACTAAATAGAGATTGTGGCTCACCACTCACTTAACTATATATTCTTCTCACTAACATATATGTTCTGCTCACTGAAACATGTGTTCTGCTCACTAACATATATGTTCTGCTCACCAAAGTGTACGTTCTACTCACTAAAATTTAACTTCTGCTCACTGACAATGCACACCAGCTCACTAAACAAAAAAAAAAATGTTCAATACCAACAAATTCCTCTTTGCTTGTTCCTAGAGCCATCTAAAAGTGATGTGTGCTCACAAGGTGTGTCATTCTATCTCACTGTAACATAAACTTGTCATTTATCAACAACTTACGTATAACTCATTAAAAAGTATGTTCTACTCATTAGAAGTAACAGTCTGCTCATTGAAAATCCTTAGCAGCTTTATATGTTGTTTTCTTTTTGGCATCTTCTCTTCCAAGAGATTTTTGCTTTGGTTGTTCTCCTTCAGTTATTTTCTGCCTTTCTTGTTGCTCTGTTTGTTTTTCTAGAATTGGTGGTAGTGGTGGTGTTCCAGATGATTCATATGACAGTTGTGTCTCAAGAGTCTGTGATGGTTATTGTGGTGGGGAGGTGTCTGTAGTGTCTGTGTGGGGGGGGGGAGGGTGGTCGTGTTTGAAGAGTTTTTTTATGGGGGAGTGGTGGTGTCTAATGTGTTTTTACAGGGGGGAGGGTGGTGGTGTCTGATGTGTTTTTGTAGAGGGTGGTGGTGTCTGAAGTGTTGATAGTGGTGCTGGTGTTGGAGGAGCTGGACTTTGGCTGTCATCAATCAACTTAAAACTGGGCATGTCATTGCCCCCTTGTCTTGATGCAGGACTTTTGCTTCTCACACTTTTGGCTTTCTGGCTGCTGGTCTTTTGTTGCCTTACAAAAGCATTCTCTAATTCAGTTATTACCTCAACTACAGTAGCTTTATTTCATCATTCATCATCTTGATTGAATCGTGGTATCTCAGGAATTTTGTCCCCTTTTTCTTTTTGTGCAATTGATGGGAATTTTGAGATTTGAGCCTTACAGTATGAAGAGAACATGCTTATTGCCGTATCTCTTATTTTCTTGAGTGCTTCATTGTTTTGGTACCTTTTTGACAAGTAGTCTATAAAGGTTCTGTACCTCTTGAATGCACTCGCTAAAGCCTTCGTTACTTCATCCATTTTTTCCATATCTTTCTATATGTGGATATCATTCAAGTATTGTAAGATGTTAGATAAATCTTTGCTTGAATTCCTTCATTTTGCTTAATTGTTATAAATGAATTAAATGATACCTCTAACTCTGATACTTCATTATTTTATGAAACATCTTTGGCTATTCTTCCTTTTGTGGCTAAGGTTCTCTGGCTTGTTCAGCATGCTCTTCTATGTTTATTTGTATTGGAGGCTCGACTCTACCCTTTCCAAAGCCTTTCGTCACTTCTTTTGCACCAACTTGATTAGCCCTTCTCTCTTCTTGCACTCTTTCCCTTAGCTTTTCTGTTATCCAACAATTGATTGTTAGGAATTGCCTCTCAATAGTCCTTCTTCTGAGGAGAACTCTGTCAAGATATAGCATCTGCAAGAGAAAAGTTCATTGTAATCAATTCTATATAGCTCACCAAAAATGAATCTATGCTCACTTAAATATAGTTCCTACTCACCAAAAATGTATACTAACTCACTAACATAAAGTAATGTTCTCTACGAATAATTACTATTTGACTCACTAAAATTGTTAATATTATATCAATATAATAGACAACTGTCAGCTATGAACAAGTCATTTATAGCTCACCAAAATTGAACTTTTGCTCTCTAAAAGATATGTTCTGCTTACTAAGATATATAGTCTGGTCACTAAAATAGTATTCTGCTCACTAAATACTTTGTTTTGCTCACAAAAATGATAAGTAACTCACTAACATGAAGTAATGTTCTATAACAATAATTCCTATATGTATGTGGGGTACATGATATGTGCTCACTAAAATGGTCATTATAGATCAATGTAATCGACAATTGTCACCTATGAATAAGTTCTCCATAGCTCACCAAAAATATTGTTGTGCTTACTAAAATACATATTCTGCTCACTAAAATGTATGTTCTGCTCACTAAAGTAAATGGCTTGTTCACCATGATATATGTGCTGTTCACAGAAAATATTGTTCTGCTCACTAAGTGTATGTGTTCAGTTCACTGAAATTGATGTTGTGCTCACTGAAAGCATGATATTCTGATAGAATAAAAGGAACTTACCATCAAGAAGAGGATAAGCCCATCAAAGTTTAAAGCCCTCTTTTTGACAAATTCACAATCTATCAATGGTGTACTGAAATCAATCAATTGTTGTTATGTCTTCAACATTAGCAACATTCTTGGTAAAATAGGGTGCGTAATGTACATTCTTTAAACAGTTGAAAAAGCAATAGACCATGTACAGCAAAAAGTTTCTCTTGAAACTTTCCCCTGCATCAGTCTGGCTCAGTATATATTATGGCATTTGGCTGAGCTTAGAGGTCCCATCGTGTAGATTCCACTCTTTTCTCTATGCTGCGGGGACTTCATTGTATTTGGCAACCTTTGGCTTTTTACGATAAAACTCCTCAACCTTCCTTCTGCCAATGGGGCATGCCAATGTGAGATGCACATCCATTGGTGCAGTCTCAATCTTATTGTCAGGTGATATGTACAAGGTAACTGGGTATGGGTCAAAGCTATCTACAAGCCGTTTGTACAAATCCCTCGATAATTCATTTACTTGTAAATGGAGGAATCCTCCAAACCCCAAATCTCTTGTTGCATGTCTTTGTGCCTAACTGAATTTCTCAATCATTGTAACAAACCCTGATGGTGACATTCTGGTCTGAAATATCTTTTTAGGTTTTGTGTCTGCCTCTCCAGGTTTTGGCACAGATTGCACAGACTTGGGGTCTTGAACAGAGTGGTAGTACTTGCGCGTGCTGTTTTAGTGGATTTATGTTGCTGTTCATGTTGCAAAACTGAGAGCTGGCCATGCTTTATAGGAGTTTTTGGACTCTTTTGGACAACCTGCCTCTCCTTATCAGCTTGTGCCCAAGCACACGTTTTTGACCTTATTTGTATTTGCTTTGGTCTAGACTTTGATGCTTGTTTTACCTTCTTGATTCTCTTCACCAACACTTCATCGTCAGAGTTAGGTTCATCATCATGCCCCGGGGGAGGCATTTTGTAAGTGGTGTCTTCTATAGTGTCATCTATTTCCTCTGAAAGTTGTTAATGAAGGTCAGTGAACATTTTTTCGGAGCTTTCTTAGGCAATGTTTTTCGTAACATTGGGGGATTCTCTACTTTAAATTCTTCTTTTCCTCTTTTGTTCTTCTCTATTGCCACACTTCTGTTATGCATCAGTTTTCTTTGGCTCCTTTGTCATTTTTCCCCGCACCACCTTTTGTTTTCCCCTGCTATGGGAGTGTGTTTGTTAAGGTGGTTGTCTTATTTTTTGTTGATCTTATTCTCCCTCTCCCTATTAAGTAGCTAGTGATTCTTACATAGCATGCATAGTTTGTTTTTCCAACACCACCTTTTGTTTCTCCCCTATTGTAGGAGCTTGGACTTGTTCATCTTCGGAACTGATTGGACTGATGCAAATATTGCGATTCTTCTTAACTTCTTATTTCACCCTTCTTTTCTTTGCAGCAGTACTTGATGAGCTGGTTTTCCCTTCTGATGTTTTGTCCCTTAGTGTGGACAAGTTTTCCTGCTCTTTTTCAAGCTGTGGAGTGTCTTCTTGATTTGGTGGAGCTTCTTTGCTTTCTTCTTCTGCAGCTGTATATGGTACTTTGTATAAGTGAACAAGATGTATAACTCTATAAATCTACAATTTTTAATCTAATCTGGAGATATATATATATATATATATATATATATATATATATATTTTTCTTCAACTCACTAAAATAAACAGTCTGCTCACTAGAATTACAGTTCAGCTCACTAAATATAGTTGTCTGCTCACTACAATTGCAGTTCCACTCACTAAATATAGTTGTTTGCTCAGTACAAATGCAGTTCAGCTCACTAAATAAAATTGTTGATGTATAATTTTACCAGATGTTTAAAATATGAGATTATAAACTCACTAGATATAGGAACTATTGCACCAAAAAGGATAGGAATGCTTAACTGTACATGGTGGTACATCATAAGAATAAAGAAGATGAATTTTCGTATTGCTCACTAGACATGTTTAATAGCTCACCAAAGCATAGGTATGACTCACTAATTAGCAACAATTAAGCTATAATATAATGTACAGGTCCTTTGAATACAATTTTCCCTCCTCACTATATATACAATTTAGATCATTACATATAAACTTACATAATGTAGACATACCTTGGCCTGAATTATGAGTAACATACATTCCTTAAT
This sequence comes from Carnegiea gigantea, assembly GCA_029747015.1. NCBI lineage: Eukaryota > Viridiplantae > Streptophyta > Magnoliopsida > Caryophyllales > Cactaceae > Carnegiea > Carnegiea gigantea. The sequence continues at coordinate 80,129 of JAKOGI010000192.1, read as the reverse complement.
TTGTTTCATTTGTTTTATTTTGATCCTTTGGGCTTCAATAAAAAAGAAAAAGACAATTTGACTGCAGTGAGCTATACTGTGTGTGTTTGGATATATTTGAAGTGGTAATTACCTGAAGTTCACTGGATCAGAAGAGATGTCTCTGACAACTTGCATAATTATCTTGAGGGCTTGTGCTTGACCATTCTGTCTTCAATATATCAGATAGTATTCCATGTAGTGTTAATATTATACATGTGATAGCATACTAGAATAAAAGGCGTAGCTCACTGAAATGATATCATGGCTCACTACAATATAAGATACAACTCACTATATATGTGAATTAGTATATGAAAAGAGATTAGAGTTCTAGACTACACACTCGAATGTAGGGTAACACTTACTAAATTCAAGGCATGACACACTAGGATGTAAAGTACAACTCACTATATTATAAGGCATAACTCACTATAACATGCATATGTTGATAGCTACTAGAATAAAATTTACAACTCACTAAATTCTATTCATGGCTCACTAAATTCAAGCCATAGCTCACTATATTATAAGACACAACTCGCTATAACATGCATACGTTAACAACAACTAGAATATAATTTATAGCTCACTAAATTATAGTCATAGCTCACTAAATTCAAGCCAAAGCTCATTACAGTATAACGTACAACTCACTATAGCATACATATGTTGACAACCACTAGAATATAATTTGCAGCTCACTAAATTCTGGTCATGAATCACTAAAGTCAAGCCATAACTCACAACAATATAAGCTACAACTCACTATACAGCAAAATCAAAAGAGGCAAGATAAAAGTGTTTTGCATGATGTTAATCAGCATCAAATTAAGTGGTTTCTTGTGAATGTATTGACAGAATTAGGTATTCGTGGTTACTACTCACAGATTATGTACTCTGACTCACTAATATTAGGTTTAAGGTTTTTAACATACCTTTTTTAAGAAGTGTTTGATTCATCACTACCAGATCTCTTCTTCATTTCTGCTGAATGGTGAGTTTCCATTTGTAAACATTGTAAAAGTGAGATTGATTTTCTTAAACCCTAGAATGCCAAGCAAATTCATTGTTTTGTTTTCAGCATGCAAATAAATTTCGTTTGTTGCCAAAACTTGCATCAAAATGTTTGGTTCAAGCTTTAGTGATGATTTTCTGAAGATTTCTTGGTAGAATCCGTGAGCAAACGCAGCACAATTTCACCAAATCAAGCACGAATGTGAGCAGTTTTGGAGAGAGAAAGTGAGCGGAAGTTCATGGGGTGTTCGTGATTTGAACGGATGGGTTGTGAGTGCTTGTTTGTTTAAATATATATATATATATATATATATATATATATATATATATATATATATATATATATATATATATATATATATATATATATTTATATCATATATATGTATATATATATATATATATATATATATATATATATATATATATATATATATATATATATTTGTAGCGGTTTTCTTTATTTTGTGTATGTGGCGCACCAGATGGACAATTGTGGGCACGGTTGTACATTTGTAATTGTACAATCGGGTGAACCATATACTAACTGCTTTTATATGCAAATAATATTGAAGGCCATGTACCCCTGACTCTGGGAAATTGTAACTACCTAGATGTGTCAAATTTTCACAATAATCTTAACGGTGGGATACCAACACAACTTCTAAGTCTCTCCTCCTTGTCAATTGAAGTTGATTTATCTTAAAAGTCTCTAACTAGTTCATTCCCATCAAAAGTTGCGAAACTAAAAAATCTAGATTTTCTTAATGTTTCTAATACTATGTGATCGGGTGAAATACCATGGAGTAGGGGAGGGCAATGGACCGCCTCAGGTCGGGGTAAGCTCAGCCCGTTTACAAAGTGGGTTGGGTCAGGTGAAGAAGGTCCGTTAACGATGTAAGGTAGGGTCAGACTTTTTATAAAAATAAATGGGTCGGGCCAATTCGACCCATAGATGACTAGTTTTAGCCCTTTTTAAAATGGAACAAGCTTGCACAAAAAATTTTGTATAATAATTATTGTTACGTATAAAGATTGGTCGTAAGCTTAACTAATTGTCGCATGTAAATTAATATGACAAGTATGTTGAAAAAGTATTGGTTACAAAACGAGCCGTTAATGGGCCGACTCGACCTAATCCGTAGATTTTTTTTTAATGGGTTGGCCCACTGTTAACCCAGTCCATTATTAACTCGACCCTTTTTTGACCATGTTTTAAACGGGTTAAGGCGCCGGTCCAATGGGTACCCAGCCTATTGCCCATCCCTACCATGGAGTCTTGGTATTTGCACATCTTTGGAGTACCTATAGATGGATGGAAACTTTTTCCAAGGCACCATTGCTTATTTGTTATAGAATTGATCACATTGAGCGGTCTTCCCGAGTTAGATTTATCATGGAGTAATTTATCAGGTGAAATTTTGAAATTTCTACCGAGCATTCCATTGCAAAAGCTTAATCTTTTGTACAATAACCTTCAGGGTGGGGTACCTATTAGGGATGGCAATGGGGCTGGTTGGGTACGGGGGGCATATTCCCCGTCCCCGTCCCCGCTAAGATCTCCGCCCCTGTCCCTACCTTGCTCCCTGCTGCGGGGAAATAATTCTCCCCTACCCTCATTCCCAGCAGGGATCTAATCCCCGTGGCCCCAATAGGGATTTTTACCTGTCATTTTTTTCCCTCCTTTTGTGATAGCTATATTACAAGTTTTGGATGAAAGCCCAATTTACCATCCCTAAACTCTAGCTCCAATTAATTGTACAATAAGCTCTTGTATGCTCCATGCAACATAAGTCTAACAAACTTCACTAAAGTTTAATCTAACCTAAATTAAAGTTTAACAAGTCCATACAACATAAGTCTAACAATGCACAAATTATACAAAACAAGTCCATACAATCGAGGAGTTTCTTTAATTTAATTTACTGATATAACCTTAGTATTATGTTCAAAAATAAATGACTTATATGTAATTTTAAATTAATATGCGCAGACATGGATGGAGATTTTTCCCCAACCGGGGACGGAGAAATGAGGATGGGGATGGCGATATTTCCCCGAGTGGGGAAGTGGGGACGGAAAGGGTAAATTTTTACCCCATCCCTATGCCCGCTCAGGGATTTATTTCTGTGCCCACACCTATTAGGGACGGTGATTTTTCCCTAACGCAGTGTAGGGCCCTGACGAGGGTGGGGATTCCCTACCCCACTACCATCCCTACTACCTATTAGTGGTGTCTTCAACCTTCAGGGTGGACTTTCACTATCTAAAAACAAGTTGTGTAGAGGTATCCCTGAGTTGAAGCTATCTCCATGCAATTTTGGAGAGACTCGGATAACAAGACTGAGCTGAGACTAATACTTTCAGTTCTTTCGAGGGATTGGATTTATTTTGCTAGCATTAGTTTTTATATCACTTTATGCCTTCTAGCACAAAGAGAGGAAAACAAAATGCTTGGTTGAACTTGAATCAGATATAATACTTCCAAATCTGCCTTACAATAGTCTTACAAAAAGCTACCATGGTTCTCTTCGAAAAATTGGATTAGAAATGGCACCTTTAGGGTTGTACAAAAAGGAACCCTTGAACAAGGCCACACAATTGTTGCCATCAAAGTATTAAATCTATTGCATATGGTGCTTACCAAGAGTTTTACAGCAAAATGTCAAGTCCTTATGAATGTCAGACATTAAAATCTGGTCAAAGTTACAACAGCTTGCTCAAGTATTGATCATTGGGGGCAATGATTTCAAGGCTATAATTTTTGGATACATGGTGAATGGGAGTTTCAAAAATTGGTTGCATCAAAAGGCAACCTATTGGTGCCGATGGATCTAGCGACGCGCCAAGAAACTTAAATCTTCTTCAAAGACTTGATGTTGCAGTTGATGTTGCTTTTGCCTTAGAATATCTCCACCATCAAAGCGGAGCATCTATAGTTCACTGTGACCTAAAACCAAGCAATGTCCTACTTGATGATGAAATGGTGACTTGTTGTTAGACTATAAACCTATGTCTGGGCCTTCAACTATAAACTTAAGCTTTTGGCCGAGCTACTCTTGAACATGGTATCAGAGTAGGGTTACTCGATCTTGATTTGCCACCGCGTCTATTTGATTAAAATTGTGTGCACATGTTAGGCCTTGTCAGTAGCCCACACATGAGGGGGTGTGTTAGAATGTGAATGTGGGGGTTTGTCCCACATTGATAAAATTGAAGAACTTAAGCAAATATTTAAAATTGGGAGTTACTCCACCTATTTCCAATTAGTTTTGGGTTGGAATCTCATTTGAGCTTGTATGCATAATTTTTTGTTGAAGGCCCAATTGATATAAAAAATCTAACATGGTATCAGAGCCTTTTTGAGCGAGAGATCTCAAGTTCAAATCTCAGCAGCCCTCATATTGATTTATTGCACAAGGTAGGGAGCCTTTATAGCAACCATACTTCAAGCCCAAAGGACATTCGCGTGACAGGGCATGTTAAAGTATAAACCTATGTCTGAGCCTTCAACCATAAGCTTAAGTTTTTGGTTGAAGGCCTAGGCAAACAAAGTCCTCTTAAATCGATTGACCGACTTTTATGCAAATCACTGTGGCTCTGTTAGAGTTAGAGGGACTGTTGGTTATGCTCGTCTGGGTATTGCATCAAAAGCCCCCCTTAAAAAAGATGTGTCGTATTTAATTTTCCACCAAGACATTCATATACATGTCAATTTACATGCAAAATGTACTTATACACCAAAAATTTCCCAATCAGAACTCATGAAATGTTTGTTTGCAGAATATGGTTTGGGAAATGAGTTGTCCACATATGAAAATGTATACAGCTTTGGAATCCACCGGAAATGTTTACTAGAAAGAGACCCACTGATAACATGTTCAAAGAATGGATGACTGTCCGTGACTTCGTGAAAGCAGCCTTGCCTCAGCTTGTGATAGAGGTTCAAGATCATGCCCTTCTTGAAGACATATTGTTAGAAAAAACTAAGAAAGGAATCGGTCTAGGATCACTTCGAGACTTCTAGGTAAGTGGTGTACTTTTTTCCTAAAGACTGTAATCACCCCTAATTTGTGCAACAGGGCTTAGTGATTAGATCTTTGGGATACAAATAAGTCTCCCTATCTACGTGTTGCACACACGAGGACTGGCCTTAATTAGGAGCCTTAGGATATAATAGAAATTCAAGAGGGAAGGTTGCTAGGAATAATTTTTAGAAGGGTCAAATCACACCACTTATCCTCTATTTATAGAGAATATGGTGTGGTTTCAAGAGACACGCACCTTTTCATGAGATGAAATCTCATCAATTGATTTTAATCTCAACGATAATACTGGAAGAGACACTTATGAAATTAATTAGTTAATTAACTAATTGTATCTCTTCAATAGCAAATAATATTAATTACAATTTATATTCAATAGCAAAAAATATTATTTATTAGATGCTTTTTGTCAAAGGTCACGATTGCATTGGCATCCTTTGGAGCATTTAAGTAATGCCAATTAATAATAAGAATAATAAATAATTCATGTCTCTTATAAATTTTCATTTTTATGGAAATCACTCCAACATTCCCCCACCATTTCCATAATAAATGGGATAACGAATTTCCGGAGGTCTTTATGCAAAAATGAAGGTGTCTTATGATTGAACCTTCACCTTAGTGACTTGTCTGTCACATATTCAGGTTTATGTGGTAGACTATGCTTTGAACCAGTAAGCCTCTCTGAATAGTTGCATCTAAGTCACGCACAAGACTACCATCTCAAAATCACCTAGTAATCTTGACACTTTTAAATAGCCATGTGTCCTGTATCCATTCATAAGCATTTCGGAGCCAAGCCCATTAGACTCCACTAAGCCGACCTTGCTTAAATGCTCATATAGGTGAACCTTTACAATATCCCATAAATATTACAACATGAGCACTTCTGAATTAGGGAAATAAGATTTCATTTTCATTAACTTGATGAATAATTACAATTACACCAAGGCATATGAGTTACAAAAATTTATCAAAGTTAAGCACTTATTTCTAAACATTCTAAAAGTTCTTCGTATAAGGTTCATTAAAAGCCTTAGCTCATCCTCTAATACTATATATGGGAATCTAAGCACTCCGATCATGGATGGGAAGTGAATGAGTGCTTCAAACCATTCTTATGATGCCCTTTGACTCATTGAACTTAAGACTGAATGTTTCCATCCAGCATTAAGTTGAGTTTACACCATAGAAGGTTTTGGATATGGACTTTAACCCCATCTCTCTGGCTGTCTTGATTACTAAATCCCTTGCAAGGCCTTTCATTTATGGATCAGCTAGATTTTGTGCTGAACGTATGAAATCCACAGTTTTGACACCATCTTTGACAAGTTGTCTTACATAACTGTGACGTAAACCAATATGCCTTTATTTACCCTCATATACATTATTGTATGCTCTTGCCAAAACAGAAGCATTGTCATAACATAGAGAAAGAGGTGACATTAGTTTTGGCCACAAAGGAATTTCATATAGCAAATTTCTTAACCATTCGGCTTCTTTACAAGCCTACGCTAGAGCGACAAATTCAGCTGCCATAGTCAAATTAGCTGTACAGGTTTGCTTCTTTGATCCCCAAGATACAGCACCCCCACCAAGAGTGAAAATCCATCCACTTGTGGAGGAATGATCTTCAGTATTTGTTATCTAACTTACATCTGAAAACCTTTCAAAACAGATGGATAACTACAATAGTGAAGTCCATAGTCAATAGATGACTTGAGGTATTTTAACACCCTCTTTACCGCATGCTAATGCATTTGACTAGGGTTACTTGTATATCAACTTAGCTTGCCAACAGTAAAAGCCATATCCGGTCTTGTACAAGACATTGTATACATCAAACATCCTATAACTGTAGCATATTCAAGTTGAGATACTGGTTTTCCAGTATTCTTTTCAAGTTTTAAACTTACATCAAAAGCTGTAAATACAGGTTTACAATCATGATTGTTAAATCGCTTCAACACCTTTTCAATATAATGCGATTGAGACAATATCAATCCATTGTCAACCCTTGTTATCTTAATCCCTAAGATAACATCAACTTCTCCCAAATCCTTTATATCGAAGTTTTGGGACAAAAATCCTTTGGTATTCTCTACTTGCTCAATATCTGTACCAAAAATCATAAGCAAATGATAACTCCTTTATCACCAGTAAATTTGGTGTAAACACACTTGTCGGCATCATTTATATGAAAAACATTTTTCAAGACAACCTCATTAAACTCTTGATACCATTGTTTAGGGCTTGCTTAAGTCTATACAAGGACTTAACTAATTTACATACCCTGTGAAAACAAACCCCTTAGGTTGTCTCATATACACCTCTTCGTCTAGGTCACCATTTAAAAATGTCATCTTGACATCCATTTGGTGAATTACTAGATTATATATAGAGGCTAGTGCTAGCAACAATCTAATAGTAGATGTTCTAGCAACTAGGGCATATGTATCAACACTACAACATGTCGGCCCATTTGAGACCGAAACAATTCGGTCTCTGAAATAAACAATTCGTTGTCCATTTAATTTTGGAGATCGAACAGAGACCGAATTATTTTAGTCTCCAAATGTTTGGTAACAATTCAAATTTGGAGACCGAGTTTGAAAAACCGGTCTTCACTTGAGGCCAAAATAGGCCAGTCTCTAATTGAGACCACAAAATTTTTGGTCTCAATTAGAGACCAACCCATGTGGTCTCTGACTGAGACCAAAGTGAACCGGTTTCCATTTGAGACCAAGCTTATACGGTCTCTATTTGAGACCATGGTGGGCCGGTCTCCATTTGAGACTAAATTAAGCCGGTCTCTAGTGGAGACCGTTATCCGCGGTCTCAATTGGAGACTGGACTTTGTTTTGGTCTCACTAGAGACCGAGGCCCTTTTTATGGGAAATTAGAGACCGAACTCTAATTTCAGTCTTAGTCAGAGACCGAAATTTCTATTTTGGTATCTAACCTGCACACAATTTTTGCATTATTTGTACCCATTTGAACATACCACCTACATTTCACACATCATGCTATTCACATGTTCGGGCCATAATTGCCCCTAAATACAATATATCGAGGTACGTGCTATGGCATCCGAAAATACACCACAATTTTCACAATTTTGCATTCCAAAACTACAACGACTACGTACAACAGTTCCATGTCACACACTTTTTGCAAACATACATGAAGTCCCGAGACCAATGTTCCACATTCAAGTGTTCAAGTAATTACAAGTATGCACCCAACTAAGTTGAAAGGTACAACCATACATACCTACATCTATGAGGATGCCTGAGAGTTATCTGCATGGGTGAGGTGGCCAAGGAGCGCCGAGAAGCTATCAAACCGAGCATTAAGCTCCAGCAGTCCAATCCTTTGGTCATCCAACTGCTTCTTCATAGCTTCCAACTCCTCCCTCGTACTACTCAACTCCTCCCTAATACTTCTCAACTCCTCCTCTATCGAATGTAGGCGAGCTTGAGTCATCTATAGCTCATTCTATGTCGTTTGCAATTAATCCTGGAGCTGAGTAACTATCGGGGAGGAATATGCCGACGAACTGCTGCAGCCACTACGCCTAGACATGGTCAATCTCTCAAACATGGCAGGACCCTCTCTTCCAAGTCCGTATATCATGCTCTTCTCACTCCAGCCACCACTAGCCTTGAAGAATAGGTGATCATCAGCTGTTGAACCGACTTGCACATCAGTTCCTGCTTTCAGTTGCTCATATTTGTCCTGCATCATCGGAATGAATAAAAAGAGTCAAACAAAATGGGGCAAATTAACGAGATTAACTCAATTCATCGTTGAAGATTAACTCGTCATTGTTTTCCTATAAACAAAGATTATATTACACAATTCATCGTTCAAGATTAACTCATCTTCAGGTAGACATAGGAAGAGCAAATTAAAGACATATATTTTTTTATTTCTGGGAAGAAACGGACAGAGTTCCACCTAAAAGTTGACCATATCCTAGGCTTAAAGCCATAATTTATTCCCTATAATAAATAAAAATACAAAAGACATTTGCACGCTCAACGGGCCACACGCCCTGAGTACACCAAGTATACATCTCAACGAATCACACATCCGGAGCATTGGGGTTTACATCCCAAAAATTCAGAAAATAGCATCATTGTTTATGTCACATACATGTCCGTTGTATGTAAGTGATATGATAGACGTTTAATGCTTATGATGAACCTAAATCAATTTATCTATCAATACTTATGCAACTTAAATCAATGTTCTTTGATGTAGTACTTACTAAGGGTATTTATTTTTATTCGCGTGAATAACTAAATCCCTTCTTCATTAGAATTACCTAGCAGAATTAATGGCAGAATTAAAAGCTTGTTTACATATTTCAGTCATCTAACTTCAATCGGAAGTATTACTACAGGACTTATATAAACACTCTGCGCGTGAGCACAGCACCAAATCCGCTGGCCATTATCATCAACCTTTGAATGAGTGGTCGCAAGCAATTTAGCAGCTGAAGGTCTTCTTCCTAATTGCTTCGTCTATCATATACACATATATCTATTTACATTAGCAACCTTGAAAAGTTAAAACCACGTATTCCAGTGAAGTAGTTTAGATTTTCATACCAGTCTCTCGGCCCACATTGTCGCTGATATTGACCCCTCTTGTTCTGCAATGATGCGAGAAGATCTTCCATCATCCAAGGAAGATCTTCTCCGGAGGGCCCCTCCCGACCTTGTTCCCTATATCTTTGACCCTTACACGCACCTTTTGTTGCCATTCTTTCCTGACTAATGCCTCATGCTCGGGATCCCATGTGAATCGTTGCTGCACGTAAAATTTCAAAGAATAGAATAAAATTCGATTGCATTGTGTTAGTTTGCAATAAAACTCATAAGCGGTCATAAGTGGTCATGTTAATTTGCAACAAAACTCATAATAAGTGGTCATGTTGGTTTACTGAATCAAAATTAGTAACAAGATGAAGTGGAAGAGAGGATTATTTTTATTCTTAAAGGTTTCACTTTTTTGTTCAACTTGAATATGTACAACACAGGGATCTTTAATTTGGTTCAACTACTCTAACATTTCCTTACTGGATCAGTCCTCAAATATAGAGCTTTCTATTGTTATGAGTTTGAGTATGATGCACATAAGAGATATATGAAAATGGTTTCAATGTTTAGGTCATTCTATACAAAAACATAGAAGGGTGTTTCTGAAATTAGCCCATTATGAGATGTTGAAGCAACCTCTAATGTCTAACAGTTTCTCCTAAAATGTCCCTTATTATATATATATTGGTGCAAAGTGTTGTGGCAGTTAAGTACTCGATGTGTCACGCAATCGACCATCTTGACCAATCAACCTGCTGATATCATCCATCTCCTAGGCTATTGTCTATTTCACAACCAAGTATGCAAAGCTTTAGTTGTTTAAGATAGATGTTTCAGAGATTTCACATTTGGTGTTTCTCTTCCTTATACTTTGACTATTATTTGTACTATTTCTAGGAAGAAACGTATAGAGTTCCGCCTAAAAATTGACCATATCCCAGGGTTAAAGCCATACATTACTTCCCTGCAACAACAAAAAAAAAAATACAGAAGATATTCGCACGCTCAATGGGCCACACGCTCGGAGTACACCAAGTATACATCTCAACGGATCACACATCCGGAGCATTGGGGTTTACATCCCAAAATTTCAGAAAACAGGATCATTGTGTATGTCGATTACATGTTCGATGTATGTAAGTGATATGATAGACGTTTAAGGCTTATGATGTACCTAAATCAATTTATCTATCAATACTTATGGAACTTCAATTAATGTTGGTGTCATGTACCAAAATCAATGCTAGTATACCAACAAACACACCATATTGTAAAGCTTAAAAATTTCACCTTAAAACAATTCCATCAAAACTGCTTGTGATCCTCAGGGACATCCCTCCAACACGTGAAGGCATCCTCGTAGCAAGTTCGAATGGCTTCGGAGATGGCTCATGCGACATCTCGATGACCAAACCTATGATAGAGCATTGCCCACAAATGAAATGAAAATGTCGTATGCATCTGGTTTGTGGATTTTGAAAGTTAACGACGCTTACCACATGTCGGTGTTGGGCACAAGTCGTACCCTTGTCAATAGGGTGCTAGTGCCATCCAACGGAAACTCCGGAGGCTGTGTCTCCTGAGAGTTGTACTGGGCGATGGATCCGCTGGAACCATCCATGCGTACCTACTCCTGTGCAATGGTAGGAAAATTGCATAAATAAGTGCATGCATTTAAATTTGAAAATTGTATGCCAAACGACACTAAATATGATACACTGAGCAATGTTGGATATTGTGCTATGAAAGTCACAAATTGCATAAATACGTTGGGGCAGCAAGCAATACGCACTCTGGTATGAAACACATGCAACTGAAATAACATAACGAATCGAGGGAGAGCATTGTAATAGAAGTTTGCATACATTTAACATACGGAACACAGGTTCTAACACATAAAATCACAAGCTGCGCATAAATTAGTCACCGACGTGCACTACATAAATATTGACTCGGTGAAGTAGTCATCATCATCCTCATGAACATTATCATCGTCTTCATGTGGTAACCCGTCGTGCCATTCCTCTCCATCTCCACCATCGATGGCGTCAACCTCCTCATCCACATTGTCATCTGTGTCATTTTCCTCGTCCTGAATGATGTCAACATCTTCGTCTACGTCAATGTCACCTAAATTAGGCGGGTTATCACTTTCATCTATTTGGAATGGTGTATCCTTTTCAGGGGCATCTATTATTAACTTTGGTTTCATTTTTAACACTGCCCACCAATCCTTTTTACTGTTGTCTTTCGTAGGATAAGGCATAAAGTAAATTTGGGTCACTTGACTTGTAAGGACAAATGGATCGTACTTGGGATATCTCTTTGTGTGATTTACATCGACCAATTTTTATGTATCATGGACAATAACACCATTAATGCAGTCATACTACTCACACTTAAACAAGATCGTCTTATATGGACGAATATCCCCAACATAGTGCAACTCAATTACATCCTGCAGAATGCCATAATATTCCTTTCCATCTGTCCCTTTCACGCACACGCCGTAATTCATTGTTGATTTGTTTTCCTAATATTCATATGTGTGGAAGTTGAAGCCATTGACGTAATAATGATCCCAACGACAAACATGCCTTTTAGGCTCATACGCAAGTGCTCTTAAGATATCATTGTCGACGTTGGAGTGCAAGACCTACATGGCCGTCATAACCACAAATGGTCAAAAATATTGTCATTATCGTAAAACTACAGAAATACTTCCGCTAAGAAAGCAAAACACATTGGGAAAATACGTACATACGCTTTGAACCATTCTAGAAATCTATCCTCAAAGGTTGCCCACACACCGTCGACCCGAACACAAGGGTTTTGTTGGACCATCTCGAACTCAAAGATCCTACACAGTATAATGAGAACATCATATAGTCGTGTTCAATGTACGTACGGTTTCCTCCATATGTAATAAATAAACTTATCATTCATATTCTTCCAACAATCCACAATTCGATAGCACATACGCATGCGCCAATCGATGATCCAAATGATCCAATAACCGAACACTGCCCTCATTCAAGGCATATCCCATGTTACGGGAGAAAATGTCTGGAAGTTTGGCATCGAATTTGTCTTGCTCAATGTTCATAACATTTCTGGGTGAATCTCGTGCCCTAACATCAACACTATCATCAAAATAGTTCGCAATGAAGTTCGTGATCTCTTCCATTAAGTACGCATAGCAAATTGAAGGCTCAACACGTGCTTTGTTGCCTACTTTCCTCTTTAAGTGAAGAAGGAACCTGTAATCCAATAAATTAAAACGTCATTTGTGTACGCAACTTCAGACATGATTTCCATGAACCTTATAATACCTTTCATTGTCATACATCCATCGATATTGAACCGGTCAGTTTCAGTTCCATAGGTGAGTGGACAGGTAGATGCTCCATTACATTGAAGAATGCAGGGGAAAAAACGTGTTCCAACTTGCATAATATTTTTGCAATGTTATTCTCCAAACAGACTATGTCATCAACATGCAACTTCGAGGAACACAAATCTCGAAAGAACTAGCCAAGCTCAATTAGCATATTCCAGACATTGGTGGGTAAGAGATCTCTGAAAGCCAGAGGCAACGAACGCTGCATGAAAACATGACAATCATGGCTTTTCAGGTTATGCAGTGAAGCATTTCTCATGTCCACACACCTACTCAAGTTCGAGGCATAACCATCTGAGAATTTTAGTTTGCAGATCCATTCACACACCACCTTTCTATGCTCCTTCTGTAGAATATATGGAGCTTGTAGCATAACTTCTCGCCGGCTTCCTTCACCAGCTTCCACAGCGCGAACATTAAGTCTCCTACGTTTACAATGAGTAAGCATGTCCTTCCTCACATTGAGGTCATCTTTTGTTTTATCCTTCACATTCATCACCGTGTTAATTATTTGCTCGAAAACATTTTTTTCAATGTGCATGACGTCAAGGTTGTGACGTAGTAACAACTTACTCCAATACGAGAGATCCCAAAATATGCTACGTCTTGTCCAATTGTGAGACCGTCTGTAGCCATCCACTTTTCCCTTGTGATCTACTGCCTTTGGGAGCGAAGACACACGACTCCAAACCTGCTCCCCGGTCAACATAGGAGGAGGTTCTGAATGGTCCTCCTTGTTTTTGTAAAATGCAGATTTACTATGCCGAAATCTATGATCCTTTGGGAGAAATTGGCGATGACAGTCAAACCAAGATTGCTTGTTCTCATAGGCTAGCCTGAATGCTTTTGTGTGTTCCATACAATAGGGGCACGCTAATCTTCCAGTAGTCATCCAGCCAGAGAGCATGCCATAAGCAAGGAAGTTACTCATAGTCCAAAAAATGGCAACTTTCGGTAAGAAATTCTGCCTCAAGGGTACATCATATGTCGGTATCCCTTCATTCCACAGTTGTACAAGTTCTTCAATAAGAGGTTGCATATATATGTCCAGATTTCCTTTTGGATTCTTTGGACCGGGAATGAGAAGAGCAATGAACATGAACTGTCTTTTCTTACACATCCATGGGCCAAATTATAAGGGGTCACAATCACTGGCCAGCATGAATATGTTTGACTGTAATGGCTAAACGGTGAGAAGCCATTAGTGTACAAGCCTAACTGTACATTACGTGGTTCGGCAGCAAACGAAGGATAGGAAGCGTCTAGATGTTTCCATGCCTTGCTATCCAATGGATGTGCCATGACCCCAGGAGGGCGCTTGTGCTTATGGTGCCATCTTATACTTTCAGCTGTTTTCTTTATTGCATAAAGACACTGTAGGCGAGGTCCAATGGGGAAATATATTAGTTGCTTCCTCGGAATTTGCCTACCTTCTTTGCTTGTCCTCAAGTATCTTCCTTCATCCCAAAAAGAGCATTTATTGAGGCCATCTGCCTCCTTCCAAAATAACATGCAACCATTGGGAAAAATATCTATTTTACGATGTGGTAGTTATAGACCTGCAAGCAACTTCTTAATTTCATAGTAATTGCCAACCATGTCATTGTTATTTGGGCATATCTCCTTCATAAATGATGCAATACTATCAACCGCTCGATGGGGTAGATTATATTTACATTTTAGATTGGTAAGCCGTGCAACAGCTTTCAGTAGTGACATTTCACATCCCTCGTACAATGGTCTTTCTGCTGCCTTGAGGAGTTCGAGGAATCTTTTCGCCTCTGGAATTAGTTCATGCTCCTCATTGTGCGGCATCTCTTATAATAACATGGATGATGCAGGTGCATAGACATCCATCACCATATCCCTCATAGGGTTGGGTATTACTTGTACATTGGGTGAGGAAGTTGCAGCTCCATCATCTTCGAGGAATGTTTCACCATGATGCACCCACTTGTAATAGTTTAGAAAAAAACCCTCGCTGGTACAAATGTAACTTGATCGTGTCTACATCAAGGTATGGGACATTGCGGCACTTCAC
>JAKOGI010000192.1:0-60000 GCA_029747015.1 Carnegiea gigantea | reverse complement strand
AGGAATAGATGAAAAATGAGTTTCATCAAATAATGCATCCCTAGATTCAATGATAATATTAACGGAAATAAAGTTATTCGGTGCAATAACCATGAACCTATATGCTTTACTATGTAGAGCATATCCAATAAAAATGAATTCAATCCCCCTTTCACCTAATTTTTTTCTCTTAGGTTTGGGTACTCTTATTATTGCCCTACAACCCCAAACTTTAAGACAAATCAAGTTGGGTTTTCTTTTGTTCCAAAATTCATAAGGAGTGGTCTTGCTCCTTTTGTTTAGAATGCTATTTAGGACATAAGAAGCAATTAATAATGCTTCTCCCCAAAAGCATGTCCTAATCCCAAATTAGAAAGCATAGCGCTAGCCATCTCAATTAAAACCCTATTCTTTCTTTCGGCTACACCATTTTGTTGTGGTGTATAAGGAGCCGCCACTTCATGGACAATATCAGTGGTCTTAAAATATGTAGGATCATAGTATTTACCACCCCGATCACTCCTTAGGCACTTAATAAATTTTTGACAATGAAGTTTAACTTCATTTTTATATGTCTTGAACATGTCAACTGCCTCATCCTTTGAACTTAGTAAGTACACATAGCAAAATCTAGAATAGCTATCTATGAAAGTGATAAGATATCTTTTACCACCCACAGTTAATTGTCCACCCATTTCACATATATCACTATTTACTAAGTCAAGGATATTTAAATTTCTTTGAATAGATGGAAAGGGTTGTCTGATGATTTTTGTTAGCATGCAAATTTTGCATTTATCATCACTTTTATTCACGTAAGGAATCAAGTCAAGCTTTGCCATATCATTCATTCTTCTAAAATTAACATGGCCTAATCTATTATGCTATAAAGAAAATAAATCACAAATATAAACAGAAACATTATTGATATTATTAATGCTTAATTTGAACATTCCATCAAACACATATCCCTTTCCAATAAACACCCCTCCCTTAGAAATTACAACCTTATTAGCCTCAAAAACTAATTTGAACTTGAAGCGATTAAACAAACTACCCGACACAAGATTCTTCCGGATATCCGAAACATGATAGACATCATTCAAAGTTAAAAACTTTCCTGAAGTAAATTCTAGAATTACACTTCTCTCGCCTAGGACTTGTGCTTTCGAGGAATTTCCTATATAAAGGAAAACACCATCCTCCACCATTTCATAGGTCTTGAAGCATGCCTTGTCATTGCAAATGTGTCTTATAGCACCAAAGTGAATCCACCAAGAATTCTCATCTTGGATCCTGAAGACTTCAGAGATCATAGCAGCAAATTCTTCTCTCCCCTCGGACTGCTTGGGTCCAGATCTGGACTTGTTAAAGTCCTCCTTCTTTTTCTTCTTGGGGTTAGGACAATCACATCTCAAGTGATTTGGGCTACCACAATCCCAACAAACATTTCTCTTTTTATTCTTCTTATCATGTATCTTGTTGTAATTTCACTTTTTAGGCTGGCTAGATTCCACAACATTAACAGTAGAGATAATCTTATTCTCTTCTTATTTACGGAATTCCTCTTCTATTCGAAAAGAGTTAGCCACCTTCTCAAGAGAAAAGTCTTCTTTTTATGTTTGAGGCTATGTTTAAAATCTTTCTAAGATGTAGGGAGTTTGTCAATTATACTAGATACTATTATAGTTTCATCCATATTCAGATTATGCATTTTGAAATGCCCTAAAATCCTCTCAAGTTCATTAAACTATTCCATTATAGAACGATCTTCTTTCATTTGATAATTATTGAATTGACTCACCAGGAATTTCTAACTAGTAGCATCCTCCTTCATGTATCTTGTCTCCAAAAGATTCCATAACTCCTTTGCATATGGCACAGTTTGATATGTGTCAAACAATGAGTCACACATGCCGTTGAGGATATGGCCACGACAAATGTAGTCGTCGTTGTCCCACTCACGATGAAGTTGAATTTGTTCAACAGCCATATTCTTGTGATGGGTCGGAGGTAAGGACATAGGCTACTTGCAAGGTCATGAGTAGGAAATGCATCTTCTTCTATCGTCGCCTAAAATTCCCTCCGCCAAATCTCTCCAACTTTACAATGTTAGCAGCCAAATCGCTAAGAGAAGAAGCCATTTTAGAGTCTTTAGATTGTTGGAAAAAAAATTAAAAAAGGAATCGGTCTAGAATCACTTCGAGACTTCTAGGAAAGTGACGTACTCTTTTCCTAAAAACTCAAATCGCCCCTAATTGTGCAGCAGAACTTAGTGATTAGATCTTTGGGATACAAAGAAGTCTCCATGTCTGCGTGTTGCACACGTTAAGACAGGCCTTAATTAGGAGCCTTAGGACATAATAGAAATTCAGAGGGAAAGTTGCTAGGAGCAATTTTTGGATGGATCAAATCACACTGCTCATCCTCTATTTATAGAGAATATGATGTGGTTTCAAGAGACATGCACCTTTTCATGAGATGAAAACTCATCCATTGATTTTAAACTCAATGGTAATAATGGAAGAGACACTTATTAATTAACTAATTGTATCTCTTCAATAGCAAATAATATTAATTACAATTTATATTCAATAGTAAAAAATATTATTTATTAGATGCCTTTTGCCAAAAGTAACGATTTGCATTGGCATCCTTTGGAGCATTTAATTAATGCCAATTAATAATAATAATAATAATAATAATAATAATAATAATAATAAATTCATGTCTCTTATAAATTTCCTTTTTTATGGAAATCACTCCAACACATATTTGGAGAGGAGATTGGCACAAAAGATGATTCATACAATTTGCACAGAATTGGCAATGGCAAGGTGATACTGGAGGCCATGACGTTAGTTCTTGAAATTGCAATTTCCTGCTCCAGTGAGCTCCCACAAAAGCGATTGCACATAAGCAATGTTGCTGCAAGACTCTCTTCAATCAAGAACAAATTTTGTGGAACTAGTTTACAACGACCAAGGAGAAACCCAGTTGGCAATTTTCCTTTGACTAATGCTTTAGTTTCTTATGATGATTTCGGCTCAAAATTGAAGGTTCACAATGGTCATATGTTTGCACCAAGTTTGATCACATGCATATTTTGTCCTCTGGTGACAGTTACTCAAGGATGATGGGTCTACAGACTGCAATGATATTTCAACGAGCAGAAGAATAAGATGAAGCTGTTTCAGTTACTGTATTGAAGATATATCTATTTGTGTAAAATGTACTCCCAGTAGCTGCAACTAGTTGGCATCAACTATCGAAGGCATACGTATTTTCTCAGTTGTCATTGAATGCAATATGAGTTATGATGTATGCAACGAAGTTTTTGCAGCTCTCAGTTCTAAATTTAGGAGATTAATTGTGGCATATGACATGTCATTGAATAGCTAACATTAATCTGGACTATGCGAAGTCACTTCAAAGTGTCCAAGCATCTGAAAACTCACAAGTGCAGAAACAAATTTGTCTGAGCAAAAAGGTATGTGTCCTAGTATTGTCATGCAAATTCAATTAGCTTCTGTTCTGCAACTAGGAGATATTAGACATGTAGAACCAACAAACCATAGTTATCGGGAGTTTGTATACTCCTTCAACTTTGACATTTTAAGTAGTGCTGAATGTATTCAGTATCTATCTAGGGGCGCTTGGAGCCGTTGAACATCTTTGCATGAAGATTGTACGTAGGCCATTAAGGCAACAAACAAGGGCCTCCAAGTTGCAGCTCAGTTTCCCCAGTTCACGTTTTCAGCTCAGCGAGGGAGTCACCCTCAGATATTGGTTAGAAGTGTTCAGGAGGCAGCAAGATCTGTCTCATTCAGGCAAGACTGGACTTGAATATAGTAATTCATGGAATAATCTCCTTCGTCCATATTTGTTGCGCCCCCGATAAAGTAATGAGTGGATGAAAAATCGATTTGTAAATTGTAATGGTTTTATTGTAGTTTGATTAACTATTTTCCTGTTTTCAACATTTGCTACTTTTTCTAAGCTGACTATGAGACTATCGTAGGTTGCAACGTGAACCATTGAATTTGGGATCATCAAATAAATCTTTTAAATTGTTTTTTTTAATTAAAAAAATCATTGGATAAGCCAGGGCCATCAATTGAAAGCCACCAGTTAACAATGAAAATAAAAGCAAATAGGAAAAACCAAACAACACAATTGGAAGATCAAGCTAACAACAGAACGAGCTAGAGAAATCGTGTAACTGGTTAGTTTTACTGCTCTAGATTAGTAAATCTGCTAGTTGTTTCTAGTAGTATCGGATTGCCTACTCTTTTGTATAATTGCCCATGATTATGCCAGGAATGTAAATATGTTGAGTGTAAGTGAGCATTTAATGGCATCCCTCTTACCTTGTTGAGGCAAATTGAAAGAACACCTTTCAAGTTGTTTCCCATCTCAATTATATGGTTAGTTATGCTATGCTTCTTTCACAACTCACTATTGGTAGTCAACACATCTGTTGGGTATGCAAGGCTGCAACCACCCTTTCCAGGTTCCAGGTTCGATAGCTTACTCAGTAGCTGACTATCCCAAGCGGCTGTAGGTCAAAGACTGTTCTATGAATTCACATCAAAGGATTTCTTAGTATTTTCCTCCACAAAGTATCATAATTTGACATAAGAAGCTACCAATTACGTAACACAAATTCTTGGTGAGACCGTTTTACATAAAAGTTATTATAAGACAGACTTTTCTAGAGTTTACTTTTTAAAAATTTTGAGATGAGTAATAATATGTCGTAGAATGACTTTTTAATTTGAGATTATTAATAGTTCAAGTCACTCTTAAATGTACTATTAGTCACTGGAATTGTTATTAAATGTCACCATAAAGTTTTCTTCTATAGGTATATAGCTTTGACGTCCCGGTATTAGTTAGGAATTTGCCTATCTATAATTTAATTATAGAGATAAGGTTGTATGCATCTAACTCCCCATACGTAAGGCCACTGTAGATGGGACTCCAGGATGATTGTATTGACTGCATTAGGTATATTTGCTAATTGCTACTGTGTGTCTGTGTGTTTCTTTGGTTGCAGGTGTCTGAGGTTCGATATCCTTGATATAGAAAACCAACAAAAGATACTACATGCAAATTGGTTCAATGTCACACCACAATCCCCAGTTGGTCTCCAATATCACCAAGTCTCTCCTCATCCTGTAGAACACTTCTACCAAACTTCAATAACATAATTAGGTGCTGTTGGGTTGCCATGTCTTTACCTCGTTGAATATCTAAATTCTAGATAGCCCATAGGAATGTTGCTGTCTCACCACTTGAAAAAAAGAAAACAAAACCAAAAGAAAGGGAAGACAGAGCAAGCTGCATGCTGAGGCTACCCAGCAATAAGACAGAACGGTGGGAGAAATGCACTTAGAAGAGATTAACGCAGTCATGCTGTCATCATTCATTAATCTACCGTGAAAGAGCCAATCTGTTTATGATATTATACAACAATCTATTTGATAACATCACAACTAATCTTCAGACAAATATTCCAGTCTAAACTGTCCCTAGTGACAAAAAATTGCATCCTGGAACCTTCCAAAATTCTTTGGAGTCGATGCACATGATTTCAATAAACCATGATGTTGTTACTTCTTCTGGGTATCATTTAGTTCAATCTTCAGCACTATTCTGGACCGAATGAACCAATGTTTCTGGCCATATACAACATATGTTTACACCATTCACCCGAGATTCACGCGAGTTGTTTTCGAAATTTTACCCCTGTTAAACGCATCTGTCCTAGTCTGCTGCGGCTGATCCTCCCCATTTTCTTACCCTTCTCTCCGCTTCATCCGCCTATGAATCGAGAAAGCAGCAAAATGACGGTGAACAATGAAAATGAAGACAAAACAAAATCAGCGCAGAAAAAGGAGCTCTTGCAAAGGCAGCAAAACTGTGCCAGTAAACTATTCAAAAAATTCAAAGAATGAAAAATGCCACTTAATTATTTTTTAATAAAAAATGCCATCAAGGTCGTTCAAAACGATAAAAAGGTGCTACTGGACTTCCAAAAAATTCAAAGGATGACTTCGTCAAATAATTCTAACTGATATTTTTCAATATTTTGAAAAGTTCAGTATCACTTTTAGGCAAGAGCTTGAAGAAATTGAGCTGAACTTACTTCCTTCTTCCAATTTGTCAATGCTGTCACTATGACTAAAATAAGAGTCTGCAAACAGATTCCACCTAGCATACCTCCCCAAACTCCCTGCAGTCAAATATGATGAGTCGCAAAGAAGTCATAAACTAGCTATAATGGCCACTGACTAAAAAGCATATTGTGTTCCCAAATTTTTGCTAGGTTACCATAGCTCCAAGCCCGAACTCGAACCCAAGGAGAATGCCAGCAGGCAGTCCGACAAGATAGTAGCATGCGATATTGATGTATGCAACAAGTGATTGCCACCCCGCTCCAATAGCAACGCCTAAATTGATTGGCGGATCAGAGAACAGAAACAAGAAATAGAACTCATGGCTATATAGAACTTTAAAGGCACATGCAAGCATGAATAAATTTATGTTGTGGAAGTTCGGAATTTCATATTGCTTGCCTGACAGAACTGGCTGAAGACTGTTGAGCAAGACTGTGAATGCCAGCAAGATCGAAAGCCTTGTAGTTTCTCGAGCCACAGGGTCACTTGCAGTGAAAAGGTAAGGAAACAAATCTCTAGTTGCAACCACTACAATGAAGGCAGCAAATCCTATGGCCACTGAAGTTATGGAAACTACGATTACAGAGATCTTGGCCTGCCGATAGTTGCCAGCTCCGAGTTCGTTTGACACTCTTACACTATTATGTACAAGAAAGATAATGTCATCAGCATCTATGACATTTTCCACACAAATCAAGGATTTGGGATTTATAAATCAGTATGGTTCCACTGCAGAAAGGGCATCTCACTCACATTTTTTTAAAAAAAAAAAAAGCCCAAAACTCGTAATTGTAACTGTCCGTTGGACTTCTGTGACAGAGTACAGCTAGGCAGTGCAATAGATGCAGGTGACATTACCTGATAGCAGCATTGAAACCAATTGCAATCATTGCATCCCATCCTTGTAGGTTCATGCTGCAAATATGAAAAGCTTCAGAGATATTTTTCTCATCAAAAAAAAAAAGGAAAAACTTTAGAGAGACAAATTAATAAGAAAGGCAAGGCTGAAGTAGTTAGTTGACTTAGTTCTGACTTTCTCCAACTCTGCACAGAGACAAATATAGTCGCTCTCAGTCACAGCAGCGATAAATACGATAGGGATAACGAAGGTAGATTTAGTCCTCTACTTGAAATTTCCATCAAAGGCTTCACTAGCTGAAAAGTTCATTCACCTCGTCTCACCCAAAGGAGGGAGGGAAACATACAATTATTGCATGTCATAACAAGGGACTGGCAGAGAAACTTACCAGATAGAGATAGCATCAACCGGTATCAAAGGGTTGGGAAGACGACCTGTGATCACCACCAGCATCATCAAGTACCAGAACTCCAAGCTGCAGAACCATGCCACAGAAACATACATTACAAAATACTACGATGAGAAAGAAGTGTAAAGAACTGGCTTATAATCCCATAGATTTGCACCAGAACTTACAGAATGCTATGAGAAGATATATGCCCTATAGAGTCAACCACAGCAACCCCTTTCTACTTCTAGTCATCTCAAAAAAAATTTGGCTATTACATTCCTTATATCAGAGAAATTAGTTTGACCCCTCCAGGATTGGAACTATTAGATGGTAATCATTTATAAAAAAGGGGGAAAAAAGACTTGATCCTCATCACCTTTCTAAATTTCAGATGAAACTATAGATATACAAAAAAAAAGATGTGAACAGAATTTTGTTCAGAGATTTGAAAAAGCTGTCTACAACGGGCAACTTCACAAAAAAGAGACAGTGAAGGGAGAGGAATCACCGACCACAGCATTACAGCAGATGCCAGTGAGAGCTTAACAAAACCCCACAAATCGGAGAATGCCAACCAGGAGAATCCACTCCAAGCACCATCTGACTTTGTGATGACGATGTAGACAAATTGCAAAATGACGATGAGCCACCATGAAGTATTGAGCATGACTGCTGCTCCGACCAAGCCCCAACCCCATTTAAGCATAAAGATCCAGCTTAACACTGCATGCAGCACCAGTACAACAGCAGACACCCAGGCCATAACAAACACTTTCCTCTGTGCTTGCAAGAATTTTTGAATTGGAAAATTTAAAGCGTAGGCAAACAATTGAGGAATCATCCACAAGGCAAATTCCCCTGCAACAATTATTGCCTTGTTAGGATAATCTGTTAGCAAATACAAATTACTACATTGATATGAGATGCAATAAGCCAAACTAGGGTCTAATGCACATATAACCAAACGAGTTTATCTTCCTTTAGGTTCAAGTTAAAGATGGTTGAAGAAATAGGTCCAAGTCCAAATCTAAACTACCAAATTCATACCCCTAAGGAAAGCATTAGTTTTTTGGGGGGGGGGGGGACGAGGGCGTAGCAGCCTCACCCTTTAAGTATGGAGACGTGAGTTCCATTAGAGGCTAGATTAAAAACTTTTTTTGGGTGTCTATTACTCCACAGAAAAGAAATGGAAGACAGTATTGTGAGGCATTTTGCTAATGGTCACCCATAAACCAAACTGAAAATAATTGCCATATAATAACTTTTCCAGCTGTCCAAAAAAGTGAGTAAATTCAAGGCACAGGCCCTGCAAATAAATCAAGAAGAACATGCAATCACAAGAGCAAGAATAATTATGTGACCCTTGTTAAACTCATAATCATAACATTTCTCAAAAATCAGAAGACATCAGATTTCCCTGGTCACACCACCTTGAAGGCAACCTGAATCAGTGACTAACTAAAAGTGCTTCCAAGTTATTCTTACCTCATTCTTTGCCTACCCAATAAAGTTTTTATCACGCACTTGATCATGTTTTGATTTACAACTGGCATCTCTATAGTAGCATCAATTAGGCAGGGTCAGGGAAACACATTGTTGGAGACACCATATTGGACACCCATTAGCTGAAAAAAAAGGTGCCAAGTTCTACCAAAAAGCCAGCCCAAAAAATTTTACAATGGACACCCAAAAAATTAATTGGCACTTATAAAATCCTAGAAAACCCAAAAGTGGACACCCTTCGAACAAAATTTTTGGATTCACTAGGCCACTAGTACTCTGGTAGTGCATTGGACACTCGTGCATATTACAAGGCAGTTCAAAGGATCGTAAGTATGCTTATTCTGTGGCTTCTGCCAGTATCTCATTCTTACATTGAGATATTGGCCACAATTGGTGACAAACGAAGTAGCTAAATGTTGCTTCTAACTCCCAACAGTTTCATTTCTCAAGTCCATGTTATAAGATTGCAGCCAACAGATGTGACAATCACAACCAAAAGTTAGCTGAGGATTTTACATGATCACATTCAACCAAGTATGCAAGTATACCAGGAAACAAGTTGGTAATATAACAAGAATGATTTCAATAATTCCCACAGATCACAGCATCAGTAATAGCAATTGATGCCCTTCACTCCAGTGGCTTCCATTCAAATACCATCTACAATTCAGCGACGACATTGTCTACACATAAAATACAATAATCAGCACCGTCTATGTCTTAAAGTAAGTCAACGGATCACCAAAGTCCAAGCCCCATGCAATGCATGGCTTCAGAAGTCATTCCAAACTATCCCACATGCAAAGAAATGCCACGTGCACTGATCCACCTATATTAAGTGTTTAATATCCTTCTTGTCGCTTAAAATGCCATGATGTCACACATTGGAGACTCAACAAAGACTAAATTAATTGTGTATAGTAACAGACAAGGTAAGCTTTCCCTAGGTTGTCATAATTTAGTATAAGTCAATGATATTGAACATACGGCAAAGTGCAAACCACCATAAGCGCCCTAACGTAAATTCTTGTTTAGAACTAAAACTGAGAGATGCAATCAGGCCTTCACCGCCCTAGGATATGATATGTATAGAAACACATATTGACGAAAAGCAAGAGTAAATAAGACCACAGCAGACCAACTATATACTCTCTTTTCTGTATTCATTAAGAACAAGAAAGAGTCTAGGGTAAATTTTTCTACCTCCCTAACATAGGCAATGGAGGTAAAACTCTTACTGACCCCTTCCTTACTCCGAATTAAAGCACCTCCAATAGGTGAATAACTATGTTACTGACCACCCCACCCCACCCCCTCCCGGGTGCTCTCAGCATTGGAGCGATCCCCTAATAGGGATCCATTTCGATTTTTTTCCCTTTTTTTTAATTTGGGGAGTCTTGGGGTTGATAGAATAAAAGAAAGGTTAGGGAAGCGATGAAGGCTCCAAAATCCTGACTAATTTATTAGAGTAGTAGTCCAATTTGAGGCCTATTTTACTCTGTAGTTAACATTCTTTGATGAGATGGACTCAACAAGGGTTGGAAAACTCCCTTCTAACACAAAGCCTGTGGGGACCTTTGCTAGCAGAGTGACACACACCACATTTAATGCAGCTTCACAACCAACAAGGAACATATTCACCAAAAGAATAGCTCTTCCTGACTCAAAAAGGAAAAAGGAAGGAGAGCAAACACACACATAGAGATAGAGAGACATGAGGATCTACACTGACCAGCAGCTTGAGAGATCTCTTCAGTTACTCCAAAAAGTTGAAGAATTGGAGGAGAGTATATATACACAGGAGTAAGAAGAAATGAAGTCAACAGCAAGATCACCCATGACCTCTGCATGTATATCCCCAGCATCCTTATTTTGCCTGCACCAAATGCTTGCCCACAAAGTGTCTCCAGTGCACTCCCCATCCCAAGCTGCATTTTGCAACATATAGCAACATTTATGCCAACAATCCTTAGAACAATTATACAAGCAACATTGATCACCACTTCTCTATATTACTGACATCAGCTTCACTTAAGAACTGTGCTCAGTCTTGTTCCTTAATAAGTTCAAATTAAAAGCTAGCTAACAGGAAAATGGAGTGAAAATTCAGAACCTTTTTACATATGAGTTCTCTTGAATTTGCCTAATTTTAATCACGTAAATTATGTAGGCGTTCATCAGCAAATTTTCAGGCCAATTCCATCAAGAAATATGCAATTAGCATCTACCATCTGAATTGAGTCGCAGTATGGAAAGTACAGAATGCTCTTTAGCATTAATTAAATTTAATATAAAAGTGGCCAAGACAATATTCGTACTCTCAAAATGAATATTTAATGAGTCACTAAAACAGGAGTAAAAGATAAGCATAATTAGCAAAAGTTATTTAGTAGCATTTAATCCAAGTAATCCAATAATTAGGGCAGACCCCCGAGTAAAATTTAAGAACAGGAGTTGCCATTCCTTTTGGGGCTGGTCTAACATTCAAGTTCGACAGATT
Source organism: Carnegiea gigantea (assembly GCA_029747015.1). NCBI lineage: Eukaryota > Viridiplantae > Streptophyta > Magnoliopsida > Caryophyllales > Cactaceae > Carnegiea > Carnegiea gigantea. Next base: position 48,586 of record JAKOGI010000192.1, on the reverse strand, counting down.
GGTTCACTCATCACACGTCACACGCAGCAATTGGGGGGGGGGGGGGGGGGAGATCATCTTAAATTGACCATCAAAATCTGAAAAGAGAATTCCCTCACATCATAACTGGAGGAGCGAAAAAAGGCATTTAATGATTGTCCAGAAACCAACAAAAGAACCCACAAACTTGAGTAAAAGATGAGAAAGGAAGCTATAACTTTACACCGATTGAATTGAGTCAACATCACCCCAAAAAGACCCAAAGCAAAACAATTAGAGACAGAAATTCTGAATACCATGACCCCAAATGCAAGGCCGGCGATGACGGAGTTCTCGAAGGAGACGGCGGCGAGCTCCAGATCGCCGACGAGGCCGGCGAACGTCTGAGTAAGAGCACCCAAAGAGTACTGGCAAATAGCTGTAAAAATGGCAGGACCAGCAATCTGCCATAGCTTCTTTGACTCATAAACGAACTCTTTTGGTGGACCCAGAGGCTGCTTTTGCTCCGGCTGCTCGTCTTCTTCTTCCTGTTGTTGCGATCTCAACAATGGCTTCCCGTCCTCCATTTTCTCTCTCATCTGTTACCCGCGTCTCTCTCGCTCTCTATCTGTGTGTACTTCAAACGAAGACAGAGTGATGCAGTGTTTATAAGGGGTGTGTGTCTTATTATGCGTAAAGTCAAATGGCACCGTATTCATTAGACAAAGCAGGTGGGGGGGAGAGAAAGAAACAGGTGGAACTGGTACCACTGTCACTTGCAAAGGAGACTTGAGGGGGAAGTAGGGATGGCAACGGGGCGGGTTGGGGACAGGGAGTATATTCCTCGTTCCCGTCTCCGCTGGAATCCTCGCTCCCCGTCCCCACCCCGTTCCCTGCTGCGGGGAAAAAATTTCCCCCATCCCCATCCCCGACGGGGATTTAATCCCTGCCGGGGCCTCAACGGGGATTTTTACCCGCTGTTTTTTCTTTACCTTCTAAACTCTTCACGGCCATGAGTACCAAATCCAGTATATACCTAGGATTTTTACAAAGAAAATTACATGTATAACCTTAGTTGTTTTATTTAAAAATTTTGAAAATAAGGCTATTTTTGTAATTTTAATTAACATTGGGGACGGAGGCGGGGATTTTTCCCCAATCGGGGAATCGGGGACGGGGATGGGAACGGGGTAAAATCCCCGACGGGGAAATGGGGACGGGGGCGGGTTGAACTATGTCCCCGTCCCCGTCCCCATCCCCGAGCGGGGATTAATTTTCCTCCCCGTCCCCGTCCCCGTTCCCTTTCGGGACGGGAATTTTTCCCCACTTCGGGGCGGGGCCCCGGCGGGGACGGGTATTCCCCAACTTTTTGCCATCCCTAGGGGGAAGGTCGAAAAGAAAGTCTTTTGAGAGCATTGCCAATTAGAATTTCAGTTTTTAAAATTCTGATTTATCACATTAGTAAAAATTTTATAATTTTAAAATTTATATTTTATTATTTCTTTAATTTATAAAACTTTAATTTTAATTATCCAATAAAATATTATATTTTAGCATACTTCGGCCCAAATGGAGGGATTTGAATCCTTTTTAGTCCATTACAATTTCAACCAAATTTCTTTTAAAGTTTGGATAACAATATATAGTATTTTAGGGATATTAAATAATACTACTCCAAATTTTGAAATTAGATGTTCATGTAAACCTATTTGCCATTTGTATACTAATATTGATTTCAAATGTGTTTTTAGTCGATACAAGTGCGTATACTTAAAAATTCTGACCTTTAATCTACAGAATTACAAACAATTGTAAAATTGTTGTCTTTCATCTATAAAAACACATTCAAGCTCGACTTGGTGTATATACATACACACACACAGATATCTGCGTGTGTATGCGTGTATGTATACATATATATACATATATATGTGTGTGTGTGTGTGTGTGTGTGTGTGTGTGTGTGTGTATACACACACACATACACATATATATATATGTATATATGTGTGTGTGTGTGTGTACACACACACACACATATATATATATCTCTGTGTGTGTGCGCATATATGTGTGTGTGTGTGTGTGTATATATATATACACACACACACACACACACACATATATATATATATATATATATGTGTGTATGTGTGCGCGCGTGCGCGTGCGTATATATATATACACACACACACATACATAGTATATGTATGTATGTATATATATATATATAATAATATATATTATATAGTATATATATATATATATATATATATATATATATATATACTACATATATAATATATATATATATATATATATATATATATTATATATATATATATATATACATACATATACATAACAACATACATACATACATACATACATACCTACATATATATATATACATATATATATATATATATATATATATATATATATATATATATATATATATATATATATATATATATATATATATATATATATATATATATGTATGTATAAATACATACACACACACACACACACACACTCTGTAATAATCCGACCCTAAATCATGTTTATTCATTTTATTAATTCATGTGATTAATTTCATTGCATTTAAATTATCGCCTTTTGTTATTTCAATTGGGAAAAATTAAATGGGCCCTCACCTTGCAATTCGGGTTTTTATTCTTGTCAAATTTTGGAGATCGATATTAGCCCTTGATATTTATGAATTAAGCGGTTCAATTATTTTTCATGACACCACAAACCAAAAAAAAAAAAAAAGAACTTTTTCAAGCGCACTCGGTTTGAACTAGTTTTTTAACCCGAGCCCGTTCAAAGTCAATTTCGGTCCACCAAGACTTGACCCTATTTGTTTAGCTAATTATCCTTAATTAGGCCTCATTTATACTTAGTAAAAAGTAGCTTTTGAAGGGAAATTTTCAGCCAAGTATAAATAGGCTTTTTTTGGCACCAAGTAAATTCAAGTCATTTTCTCTCTCTTCTTCTCTCCTCCTTCTCTCTACCCCATGGCTAACCCAAAACAGCAGCAGCCCAGCCCTTTTGTGGTGTTTTCCGACCACTTTCCGGCCAGCCTCCGCCAAGGGTTGCAACCTCCAACCACCTCCCTCCACCGGCTATCGTCTTCCACCCTCAAAATCACCAAATATCATCTCCATCTCCACTTGTTTCAAGCTCAAAGTAAGTGACTTCAATCTTGTTCTTTGGATTTTTGGTTTTTGCTTCTTGTTTTGGTTGTTTTAATGGTGGATTATGTTGTTTTGATTAAATTAAGAGTTATCTTGGTGATGGATCATGGTGGCGTTGAAGTTGGATTATGCTAGGGTTAGGGTTACTTCGTAACCATGCAAGGTCCATGTTAAAATGTTGGTTGTTGATTGTTTCATCCTTGTTTTTGATCATTTTTAATCTATTGAAGTTTATTAGGATGTTTATGGTGTTTTGAAATGATGCGAGTGAGTTCAAATTGACCCTAAGTTAGCGTTTTATCCAAGAATGCATGGTTTGGATCAAACTAGTATTAAACTTGAAGTATGTGTTTACGTGACTAGAAAATGAGCTTTATTGGCTATGAATATGAAGTGCAATTGAGGGTGGTATTTTTGTATGATGTTGGGATGGACCAAAGTGTGTTTATATGCTTTGAAGGAATGGTTTAAGTTGAGGATTTGTGTGAAAAGTGAGGGAACAAACTCAAACAGTGAGGCTGAAATTTCCAGAAAAATAGGACAACTTTTGAGATGAAACTGGTAATGATCGGCCTAGGCAAAAATTATGATTTTTGGTGGGTAGATAGGTCAGTGTGTTAGCTTTAAAATGGCTCTTGAATTGCATTAATCCGAGATCTGTGGAAATGGTTATGGTTATTTTACTAAACCTATGCAAGATGGACTCAAAACTAATATGTTGGTGTTCTAGCCCCATTTTAGGAATCCTATTATGGGAATCATGTTATGTGTCCTTAATGAAAGTTTTAGAGGACTTCCTAAGCTTTTCATATTGGGGTCTTAGGTCTCATTTCGAGGTTGAGAGTATAAATTGTGAATTATTTTTTCTGTACCCTCTTTATAAGCCCTTTTGCTCTGGACTTACTACCGTGCCTTAAATCACATTTCTATGGTTTATATAGTTTCATCATTTTAGTTTAATCTATTAACTGGTTTGTACAGATTCTTCATAAGCCAGTTCTATTTAAAGGTATCAATATAAGAACAAACTCGTTTCTGACCTCGTGTACCTATAATGATCTTTTGAACAGAATCAAGGCCTAAGCTTTCACTCTCTCCACTTTTGTACATCTTATTATTCTGTGAACTTGCATTTAAAACTGCCAGGTACGTTCATTGCCTGTATCTTTAGAAATTAGCATGTATTTATCGAAATCGTAATATTTTGGTAAGTACATCAATGAATCAATTTAATCAGTGCTTTATCACATAATTAGTGACCCCATCAGTTATCAGTTAGAGGGTATTGCCCTCTAGTTACCCGCGCGACTTCAGGCCAGGTCCCCCGGTCGGCTTGGCAGGTGTACACCTATTCACATATCGTAACAGTTACTAAGGAGTGCACTAACAGATAATAATTGGCAATTCAGTTTTATATGCGTCTCATTCCCTATTTTAAAATCAAAATGAATTGTAAAGCGGGCCCAAATAAATTTTTAGTGAATCTTTAACATTACAGGAATGCATGTACTGAGCTTTGGCTCATAGTTCGAAATGTTTTTATGTTTTGTTTTAGGAAAGTGTTCAGCGAACCGCCCTCAGGCGGGTAGAACGGCTGAAGGTGATAAGTGAGATAGGACTGTCCATGTGACTGGCGGTGTATGAGTGCTGAGATGCTATCATATGATATTGTGATGTATTTTGGTATTGAACTGTATTTGAACTGAATTATGTATTTTGGTGTAATTCTTGGTATGATTGGGATGTTAGAACCGTTTCTGTATATAACTAAACGGTTTGAATGGTTGTGCTGGTGTGAATGCCCTTTGAGGATAGACTTTGGTTTTATGGCTAAATTTTCATATATAAGGGAAGCCTTGTCCTTTTTGGACGGCAGTAACGCCCCGTTCATTGGGTTAGTATTTCTAATTGATGAACATAAGCAAGTGAATGCAAATAATGAATCATGTACTTTTTGGGGCGTTACAGATTTGGTATCAGAGCCAGGCTGAGATTTTCTTTGAGGAAGGTAGAGTTAGAAATTATAGGGTGAGAATGGTTGTTGTGGGGGGGCCATTGTATATTGCTAGAGTAATATTAGGAGTGTAGTAACGATATTAGAATGCAAGTTGCTTCCATTTGCATGTTCCTTATTTATGAATATGTATGCATCTCATATATGTGTTTTCTTTGTTAGATAGACCCTTATGGCATTAATATGTTGTCGAATGGATCTATGATTGTCACATTGCGCTGCTACATGCTAGTATGGAGGCACATACACAGGACTCTTATTCTGAGTTCCGCAGTATTATGGTCCGTGCATAGAGATTGCTTGGGTCCTTGACCCTGGTTGATTCGTGGGTAGAGTTTAGGCTTCGCTACTATGACTTTATGATAACAGGGAACCTAGGCTTGGACGGGCCTAAGTTTCAGGCCCAAGGGGCATGGACTACTCTTGTTATGGAGTTGTTATTAAGAGAAGAGTTTGATCAGAGATGGATCACCATGGAGATGCTACAACATGTCTTTCCACTACATCAGGCGCCTCCCTCACCTGCAACCCCAGCACTAGCATAGGGGCCACCGTCCCCTACCCACACCAGGTACCCCACTGATGCCCGATAGCTCTGGGGAGGCTCACATGGTGATAGACCTCCCCGACACCCCAAATGTAGTGGTGATTAGTTCTGGCGATGAGGGCCACCAGAGAGAGGAGGATGATCCCGAGGAGGATCAAGACATTGACGAGGTGGGGGTAGAGCAACAATGGAAATAGGAGGCTGATGAGTTGATGGTGGAGTTACAGGATAAGCAGGAGCAACAGGTTCAGCAGGAGATTGGTGATGCCGAGTCAGAGGCATCTACTAGCAGCTTCGATTCAGACGAAGAACCTGATGATGAGTCTGACTCGGATTACGATCAATCTAGGGATCGTTAGGTGGGTCTAGGGGTTAGTGGTAGTAGTTTTCTTTTGAGCCCTGTTTGTTTATAGTATGGTCGGTTGGGATGGATATATTTTGTGTAGGATGTGACATTGTATATAGTCAGTTAGATCCTTTCCGACCATCATGACATTGTCCGTATCTCTTTTTGGTTATGTGACGGGCCTAGTATCTTGGGGCTAGTTACTATTTGGGGTTGAGTTAGGGGCTAGTTAAAACTAACTCTGCCAAGTTAGTTAGATATAGTATGTTTTGCTGATCATATATATAAATAGGTAGTTATGTATTTAAAAAAAAAAAAGCAGTTATGAAATGATAAGCTTTGGGTTGTTCAATAATCTTTGAGTTATATTAAATGTGTTTGTTGGGCATGCTTATCTTATATGTTTGAGTATTCCAGTAATTGTTTGAGTATTCTAGTGATTGAATTGTTTCGTTTCATGTATAATCAGAATGTCTGAATCAGTGCACAATAATGAAGAGGTTCATGTAGAGGAAATCTCGGATCATAGTCAGGAATTAGGTGATCAAGCCTCCCATCATATGCCACCAAATTTTGGCCAAATACCACCGATTCTTTCTGAGTTAGCTCATAATAGTGGAAACGCGAACTACTGGCCAGCCTTAGTAGCTGAATTGATGAAACGGATTCCTCAGGTACCTATTGAAACCCCTCCTAAAGAGGATAAATTAGCGGATAGGGTGGCACGACGTAACCCGAAAGTTTATGATAGATCTTATGATCTAGTAGTACTGGAGGAATGGATAAGAGGAATGGAGAAAATCTTTATAGTGGTAGAGGTGCCAGAAGGAAAGAAAGTAAACATTGGGATATATTATTTGGCTGGTGAAGCTGACATTTGGTGGAATATTGTTAAGGATAAGCTCGTAGGGCCTGAATTTACCTGGAATAAATTCCTGAGTGAGTAAGGGCAAAATTTTACCTAGTTGTGGTCCAAAGAAAAAAGGAGAAAGAGTTTATGGAGGTGAAGATGAGTGACACCATAATTGTGATGCAATACGCCAATAAGTTCACCGAATTATCTAGATTTCTTCCTGAGTTTATATCATCTGAAAGGTTGAAAATGAGGAGGTTTGAAGAGGGTCTGGCTTTCTATATTCGGAATCAGTTAGCTGGATAACGAATCTTAACTTACCAAGAACTATATAAGCGAACGGCTGAAGTGGAATGAGTGAAGACGGAGTTGAGAGCACTGAATCTAATCAACCACAAGAGAAAGGGGTTTGAGCGAGGGACTCCAAGTGAGAGTGTGAACCAGAACCAGAAGAAACATACTCCTGTTCCCCCCAAGAGCCGTCCTGTAGGCTCGACAGCACCCTGTGCGAAGTGTGGAAGAACAAATCACACCACCCCTGAATGCCGAGTTGGCACCAACAAATGCATGTGGTGTGGAAGTCCTGAACACCTCATCGCTGCATGCCCCCGACGACTAAAAGCTGTAGACAAGGGCACAGCAAAACCTTTGGCTCTGCTCTGCCAGGGATCCCCACCTTCAGGGCCTGCAGTTGCAGGAAGGGCATTTGTGATGAACAAAAAGGAAGCTGCTACCTCGGGTACAGTAGTCACTGGAACTCTCTTTTTGAATTCAAAGCTATTTTGTGTATTATTTGATTCAGGCGCTACTCATTCATTTATATCTACCCGATCTGCTATACAATTGAGCCTTGAGAACCGGAGGATGGAAACCAATTATAGAATTAAGCTACCCAACAATTCTGTGATTGAGTGCCTCCTCTCTTATAAACTCATCCCTATCACCATTGGTGAAACCACCTCCCTTGTAGATTTGATTCAATTTGATTTGTCTAATTTTGACATCATTTTGGGTATGAATTGGTTGTACACCTATGGAGCTAAGATTGATTGTGAGGAGCTTAAGGTGATTTTGAAAGATGAAAAAGGGGGAGAAGTATTCTTCTATGGGCAAAGAGAGGAAAAATCTTGTTCTTTGATTTCCGCTATGAAAGCAAGTAAGTTGTTATGTTAGGGGTGTATTGGATATTGGTGTCATACTATTGACACCCAAACAAAAGAAGAGGAAGCAGAAAATGTACCTGTAGTTTATGAATTTGAAGATGTTTTCCCTGAGAAGTTACCAGGACTACCCCCGTAGAGGGAAATTAATTTTGGAATCAAATCAATTCCTGGAGCCCAACCTATTTCTAAAGCCCCATATCGTATGGCCCCAATTGAGCTTAGGGAATTAAAGATTCAGCTAGATGAGCTGTTACAGAAGGGCTTTATTAGGCCAAGTGTGTCACCATGGGGTGCCCCAGTGTTGTTTGTTAAGAAGAAGGATGGAACCTTAAGGCTATGTATTGATTATAGGGAGTTGAACAAGATTACCATCAAAAACAAATATCCTCTACCGCGAATAGATGACTTGTTTGATCAACTATAAGGAGCAGGAGTGTTCTCTAAGATTGATTTGAGGTCAGCGTACCATCAACTTAGGATTAAACCTGACGACATTCCTAAGACAGCGTTTAGGACCAGGTATGGTCACTGTGAGTTCATAATGATGCCTTTTGGTCTACAAATGCTCCTGCAGCCTTCATGGACCTTATGAACAGGGTTTTCAGACCCTATTTAGACAAGTTCGTAGTGGTGTTCATAGATGACATCCTTATCTATTCTAAGGACAAGGAGGAACATACTGATCAATTGCAGACAGTATTGCAAGCTTTGAGGGAGCATCAACTCTATGGCAAATTAAAGAAATGTGAATTTTGATTGGAGGAAGTGATATTTTTGGGACATGTGGTTACAAAAGAAGGAATTAAAGTTGACCCCCAGAAGGTGAAAGCAATCCCAGAATGGCCAAGGCCTACCAATGTCACTGAGATTAGAAGCTTTCTGGGTTTAGCAGGTTGCTACCGAAGGTTCATTAAGGACTTTTCGAAAATAGCTTCACCACTAACCAATCTACTGAAGAAAGCGAACAAATTCGAGTGGACTGAAAGATGTGAGAAAGCTTTTTAAGAGCTAAGGCAGCGACTAACTACCGTCCCAATTCTAACATTACCAATGGAAGGAAAGGACTATAATGTTTATAGTAACGCTTCGAAGAACGGTCTGGGGTGTGTGCTGATTCAGCAGGATAAAGTAGTAGCTCATGCCTATCGACAACTCAAGCCATATGAGAAAAACTACCCTACCCATGACTTGGAGTTAGCAGCCGTGGTCTTTGCATTGATTATTTATGTGGTGTACCATGCGAGATCTATATTGATTATCAAAGTTTAAAGTATATCTTCAGCCAGAAGGAGCTCAATTTGAGGCAACGACGTTAGCTTGAGTTGCTTAAAGACTATGATTTGCAGATTCAATATCATCCCAATAAAGAAAATATGGTGGCGGATGCCCTGAGTAGGAAGGCGTAACATAGCTCAAACACTATGGTGATTACTCAATTGAACCTCTTGAGAGAACTTGAAGACTTTGGGATTCAATTAGTGTCCCGCGGGCAAACAAATGCTCAATTATCAGCGCTTACCATACAGTCTTCCCTAGTGAAAGAAATTTGACTGAACCAGGAAAGTGATCCCGAACTCCAAAGAATAAAGCAAAATTTAGAAAAAGGGAAGTCTTTGGGATTTGTAATGCACGAGGATGGGACCCTGCGGTTCAAGAATCGTCTATGTGTGCCTAAAAACAAAGGATTGAGGAAGCAGATCTTGGAAGAGGCTTATAATACTCATTATTTGGTGCATCCGGGAGGCACCAAGATGTATAAAGATCTGAGACAATACTTCTGGTGGAATAATATAAAGAAAGACATTGCAGAATATATGGACAAGTGTCTAACCTGCCAAAAAGTTAAAGCAGAGCATCGTCGTCCTGTAGGTGAACTACGACCCTTAGAAATTCGCACTTGGAAATGGGATTCGATCTCAATGGACTTTGTTATAGGTTTACCCCTTTTTGCCTTGAAAAGAATGCTATCTGGTCATAGTTGATCGACTCACAAAGTCGGCTCATTTCCTACCAATTAAGGATGCTTGGGGAGTTGAAAGACTAGCCTAATTGTATGTTAAGGAGATAGTCCATCTGCACGGGAACCCTTTAGACATAGTCTCAGGTAGGGATCAAAGATTCCAAGCACGTTTCTGGCAAGCGCTTCAAAAGGCCTTTGGGACCAAACTAAACTTCAGTAGCTCCTATCACCCAGAAACATATGGACAAACTGAAAGAGTGAATCAAATTTTGGAGGACATGCTAAGAGCTTGTGTATTGGAGTTCCAAGGAAGGTGCGAAGACGATTTACCTTCGGTGGAGTTCTCTTATAACAACAGCTATCAGTCCACCATCAAAATGTCCCCATTTGAGGCTTTATACGGGAGAAAATGTAGAACCCCATTGTGCTAGAGTGATTTGGACGAGGCACTGATTATAAGTCCTGAAATGATTCAAGAGACCACTGAAATAATAAGAAAGATTCGAAAACATATCAGGGCTGCCCAAAGTCGACAAAAAAGTTATGCGGACAAAAGAAGAAGGTCCCTGGAGTTTCAAGTAGGCGATAAAGTTTTTCTAAAAGTTTCACCAACCAGAGGTGTCAAGAGGTTCGGAGTACAGGGCAAATTGAGTCCAAGGTATATTGGACCTTATGAAATCATTGAAAAGTTGAATCCCATCGCTTATCGTCTAGATCTGCCTGTAGAACTTGAGCACGTGCATAACGTGTTTTATATCTCTTAACCTAGGAAATATATTCCAGATCCGGACCATACCATTGTATCTGAACTTATTGAAATCACTGAAGATCTAGTATATGAGGAGCGTCCTATCCAAATACTAGATCGCATGATCAAGCAGTCACGCAACAAGTAGATACCATTGGTCAAAGTACTGTGGACAAACCACACCTCCCAAGAAGCCACTTGGGAGACCGAAGAGGCAATGAAAACCAAATACCCACATTTGTTCGAGGTAATCCTGCATGTTATGGTTAAGTTCATCAGTTTCGAGGACGAAACTTTTTAAGGGGGGGAGGCTGTAATAGTCCGACCCTAAATCATGTTTATTTATTTCATTAATTCATGTGATTAATTTCATTGCATTTAAATCATCGCTTTTGTTATTTAAATTGGGAAAATTTAAATGGGCCATCACCTTGCAATTCGGGTTTTTGTTCTTATCAAATTCTGGAGATCGATATTAGGCCTTGATATTTATGAATTAAGTGGTTCAATTATTTTTCATGACACCACAAAAAAAAAAAACTTTTTCAAGCGCACTCGGTTTGGGCTAGTTTTTAAACCCGAGCGCGTTTAAGGCCAATTTCGGTCCACCAAGACTTAACCCTATTTGTTTAGCTAATTACCCTTAATTAGGCCTCATTTATACTTAGTAAAAAGTAGATTTTGAAGGGAAATTTTCAGCTAAGTATTTATTTTACATAAGCTTTTTTTGCACCAAATAAATTCAAGTCATTTCTCTCTCTTCTTCTCTCCTCCTCCTCTCTACCCCATGGCTAACCCAGAATAGCAGTAGCCCAGCGCTTTTGTGGTCTTTTCTGGCCACTTTCCTGCCAGCCTCTGGCAAAGGTTGCAACCTCCAACCATTCCCTCCACCAGCTATCGTCTTCCACCCTCAAAATCACCAAATATCATCTCCATCTCCACTTGTTTCAAGCTCAAAGTAAGTGACTTCAATCTTGTTCTTTGAATTTTTGGTTTTTGCTTCTTGTTTTGGTTATTTTAATGGTGGATCATATTGTTTTGATTGAATTAAGAGTTATCTTGGTGATGGATCATGGTGGCGTTGAAGTTGGATTATGCTAGGGTTAGGATTACTTCTTAACCATGCAAGGTCCATGTTAAAATGTTGGGCGTTGATTGTTTTATCCTTGTTTTTGATCATCATTTAATCTATTGAAGTTTAGTAGGATGTTTATAGTATTTTGAAATGATGGAAGTGAGTTTAAGTTGACCTTAAGTTAGGGTTTTATCCAGGAATGCATGGTTTGGACCAAACTAGTATTAAACTTGAAGTATGTGTATACGTGACTAGAAAATGAGCTTTATTGGATATGAATATGAAGTATAATTGAGTGTAGTATTTTTGTATGATGTTGGGATGGACCAAAGTGTATTTACATGCTTTTAAGGAATGGTTTAAGTTGAGGATTTGTGTGAAAAGTGAGGGAACAAACTCAAACAGTGAGGTTGGAATTTCCAGAAAAATAGGACAACTTTTGAGATGAAACTGGTACTGATCAGTCCATCCAAAACTTATGATTTTTGGTGGAGTGTGTTATCTTTAAAATGGCTCTTAAATCACATTAATCTGAGGTCTGGTGAAAAGGTTATAGTCATTTTACTGAACCTATACAGGATGGACTCAAAACGGACATGTTGGTCTTCTAGCCCCATTTTAGGAATGCTATCGTGGGAATCATATTATGTGTCCTTAGTGAAAGTTTTAGAGGACTTCCTAAGCTTTTCATATTGGGGTTTTAAGTCTCATTTTGAGGTCGGGAGTATAAGTTGTGAATTATTCTTTCTGTACCCTCTGTATAAGCCCTTTTGCTCTGAACTTGCTACCGTGCCTTAAATCACATTTCCATGGTTTATATAGTTTCATCATTTTAATTTAATCTATTAACTGGTTTGTACAGATTCTTCATAAATTAGTTCTATTTGAAGGCATCAATTATAAGAACAAGCTCGTTTCTGACCTCATATACCTATAATGATCTTTTGAACAGAATCAAGGCTTAAGCTTTTATTCTCTCCACTTCTGTACATCTTATTATTCTGCGAACTTGCATTTAAAACTTTCAGGTACGTTCATTGCCTGTATCTTTAGAAATCAGCACGTATTTATCGAAATCGTAATGTTTTGGTAAGTACATCAATGAATCAATTTAATCAGTACTTTATCATATAATTAGTGACCCCATCAGTTATCAGTTATAGGGCATTTCCCCCTAGTTACCCGCGCGACTTCAGGCCAGGTCCTCCGGTCGGCTTGGCAGGTGTACACCTATTCACAGATCGTAACAGTTATTAAGGGATGCATTAATAGATAATAATTGGCAATTCAGTTTTATATGCATCTCATTCCCTGTTTTAAAATCAAAATGAATTGCAAAGCGGGCCCAAATAAATTTTCAGTGAATTTTTAACATTACAGGAATGCATGTACTGAGTTTTGGCTCACAGTTCAAAATATTTTCATCTTTTGTTTTAGGAAAGTGTTCAGTGAACTGCCCTCAGACGGGTAGGACGGCTGAAGGTGATAAGTGAGCCAGAACTGTCCATGTGACCGGCGGTGTATGAGTGCTGAGATGCTATCATATCATATTGTGATGTATTTTGGTGTTGAAACTGTATATTTGAACTGAATTATGTATTTTGGTGTAATCCTTGATATGATTGGGATGTTAGAACCGTTTCTGTATATAACTAAATGGTTTGAATGGTTGTGATAGTGTGAATGCCCTTTGAGGATAAACTTTGGTTTTATGGCTAAATTTTCATATATAAGGGAAGGGAAAAATCACTGCTAAGTGCCCCACATTTTGTGAAAATCATAATTAGGGGACCAAGTTATTAAAATATATTTGAAGGTACACAATATTCTATGGAAACTATTTTAAGGGGATAATTCACTGTTTACATTTTCTTTTAAGCCCTTAAGCTTTTCATATTTGCAAATCTACCCTCAATCCTTAAACACTTACTTTCGAAAAATTGAAAAAAGTGGTTGTGGTTTTTTGCTCACTAATTGATCTCGACGTTCTCTTTCATCTGGTATCAGAGCCACGTGCACAAAAATAATTGAGATTATTAAGTTAATTAATGACTAATTAAGCTAATTAACAGTGATTAGCTAAGATTAATGCTTGAACCATCATCTGCTTGCCCTGGACCTAATTATTCACATATTGTTCACTCACCGGAAGGTAATATCTCATTAGCACCTCAACCAAACTATACCACTGATATAATTTTAGAATTAAAGGTTGAATTAGCTAAAATTAAGACTGAGTTAAAAAATCTTAAGAATCAGTTAACTGTTGTACATCTTTCTCTTATTAACGAAGTTAGACATAGTGAAAAAGCTAGTCCTAGAATTAGCACTCCTTTCCAGCATAAATATCCCTTTCAAAATCCAAAAAACAAGATTCCATTTCATTTGCAAGAGATAAAAATTCAAAAAGAAATAGGAGAACAATCTGGAGAGAAATCGACTGAAAAGAAAGAAAAAGAAGATAGAGTATAAGCAACATTCCCTTGAAGAACTGCAAAAAATGTTTGATAAAGAACAAAATCCCGAAGAACTAAACAAAATCATGAGCGCTATTAGTGATAAATATGATGTTTTGTCTGATGATAACGAAGAGACTAATAATGTCCAACTAGAAGAAGAAATATATCAGCAAATGAATCTTATTAAACTTGATGATCTGAATGCGTTACCATTAGAAAAAATTAAACGAAAATTAGATTAAAAAATATGGTAAAATGGTTGTGGAAAATGAGATTAACAAAATCAGAGAAGAAATTAACTTACATGAAACGGAGACTAATCTTGTTAATAATGTCATTCCTAAACCTGAAGAATTCGATGAACCTTCCAGAAGAAACACTCATTTCTTAAGACCTAGATATGTTCCTGCAGGATGAACAAGCAATTTTTCCTTCGGGTTTATCCCAAAGAAAACTACCACCTATGAAGAAATCGGTCTTACCTCAATTAGCCAAACTGGTTACATCTTAAACATTGATGGAGCTCATAATGGAGAGGAAATATTTAAGCACTCGAAAAGAGAAATGAACAGTGTCCCAAACCTTAATACCACGTGGACTATGGTTAATTTTCTCAATTATATCGAACATAGTTTCTTTGGTACTGTAGCTGACTGGTATGATTCACTAAGTGAAGATGGTAAAAATACATTAAGAACGATGGAAACACCAGCTACTATATTTAGAAATCTGTGCAAAGAAATTGAAACTGAATTCATCGGAGCTAAAATTGATTCTGAAGAAAAGTACGAGAATGGCCAAGAAAAATTAGCAACATAGAACCATGTGATATGAGATACCAAGAAAATTATATTGCAGAATTCAGTCAATATTATTACAAAATTAGGCATAATGAAATCAATCTTGGCATGTTCTATAACAAGTTGCCATATTTTATAAATTCTATAATTAATGAAAAATACATGGTATGGTTAGAACGAACAGATGTAATTGATATCCTTAGTTCGAGAATTTCTTATCTACAAAAATGGGTCAATGAACAATGCATTGATCTGCAAAAGCAAAAGAAAATTAAGAAGCAGTTCTTAACATGCTTGGATTCACCTCACTAATGGGGAAAAGAATCTGAGAAAAGAAGAAAAAGAAAATTCTATAAGAAAAAAAGCTTTAACAAGCAGAGAGGCAAAAAATATAGAAGAAAATATTATAACAAACCAAGTCCTATAAAACGTAGATTTTTTAGGAAAGCTGCTTATTGCCCGGTAAGAAAAAATAACTGCAAATATTGGGCATATGGAGAAGTAAAGCATTATGCTAACGAATGCAAAAACAGAAAGAATAACAAACTTATTGAAACCTTGGGAAGTCTAGATTATGTTGAGCTTAATGAAGATGAAGCTTTAGAACTATCCCTAGGTAACAATAAAGGAATTGTTGAAATTATAGAGGACAATGAATATGAAGAAAGTGATTATGAAAAAACTAGTCATATGATGAAAAGTAGCTCGGTTAGCCTTAGTGATCTTCAAGGAGAAGAGTTTGTAATAGACAATGATCATGAAGAAGTCAAGGGAGATTGCGTTCTTCCCATAATCCAAAAAGATATGATCTATAAAAAATCCATTTTTCAATTAAAAAGCAAATACATATGTGAAATGATGGAATGAGATATGGAAATAAAGGATTGTGAGTATGACGTTGAGAAAGTTAATCTTATTAATTGGGAGAATATCCTTAAGCATAACAAAGGTAGAAAATATAAATACATCCATGTCGGAAGTGTCCAAGTTCAAATCACTCCATTACAATATTATGGCAAAGATATTGATCTTTACGCTTTACTCTGTGATATTAGGCACACCAAATTTAATAATCAGATAATCATAGGGATAAAAACCAATTTATGTAATGGGTCAGTAGGTTTCAATTATCGACCTGGATATTATGTGAGTCTAAAAGACGAATTTGCTAAAAACTTCCTATCCCTTAAGATCAAAACAGTCGGGATGGATATGAAGAGAGGAGGATATTCATTAAGGATATTTTGGAAAATTATCTACAAGCTAGATAATACGATAGACCCTAAGACTAAGGTAACAATGATAGAGGCAGAAAAACTTAAAAGTCTTACCCCGATGCAAAAAATTCAGAGAATTAAGTCTAATCCTCAAGATATAAAAATTGATCGTTCATGGATATCTAGCTTTGCCAACCCTACAAAAATAAATAAGAAAAATATAATAAAAATTGATGAGGAAGAAAAAATCACCATTAAACCCCAATTATTAAGAAGTATGAGTACAAGGTCAGATTGGGGAGAAGGATCTTCATCCTCTAAAGAAGAACTTAAAGAAGATGATACAATTAGCAGGACCAGTGAAATGAGTAGAATGAGCTTTGAAGCTGCAAGGCCCAGTTTAGACCGATTAACAAGTCTAGATAGGAAGGTCATTGGGTACAAAACAAGAACTATTAGTGAACCAATTTATGAGGACGAATTAGTCAAAAACATGACCATAAAGATATGCTACGAAGCTACTAATACAAATCCTAATAGCATCTACATCATATCATATATATATATATTAAAAGTTGGATACAAACAATGTATGAATGACATGTGACATCCTACGTGGCACAAAATGATGACTTGGCAACTTGCAATGGGTGGATATTAGTTGAGGCATATTAATCAACATCAATGCTATTAATTAGAATTTATTATATGTTATCAACTTAATTATTTATTGCATGGTTTTACACTCCTAACTTATTTTATTTTTTGAGTAAGTCCTCATATGATTAACTTGGTATGCAATGATTAATTTTTTTTGTATTTCAAATTGATTCATTTTATTTTTCAATATTAAAAGAATACAATTAGATAAAAGAATCAAATTTTACCTTAATTTTAATGTTACTTCCTATTATTTTTTTAAAATCTAGATCTTGAGGTCATTGTAAATGAGTCATAGCATATTTCCATATAACGATTTAATTGTATAGGGTAATTTATGAATGATATATAAGACAACATATACAAAGATTGTGTTAAATTGTTTGGCTCTATGAATATCCATCTAGGGTTGATTTTTATATATTTTATGTAGAGCAACCTATAAGATTGTAATATAATTTTTATGAAATTCAGTTAAATTAAAATATAGTCCATTTAACTCCAAAAAAATATCAATCACAAATTAATTATTGTGACGTGTTTGATAATCATAGAAAATGGTAAATGATAAATCATCATCATATGAAAGCAAAAGCAATTTAGAGTGATTTTAAACGAAAACATAAAGCAAACAATAATTATGCTATTATAAAATTGTTAATCCACTTTTTAAAAAAATATTTTTATTAATTATTTATACTAATATTATTAAAATAAAAATTGACTAACATCCTTGCATTGCATGGGAATAACACTAGTACCAATAAAGGTATGTTTAGAAGAATATAATAAATATGAACTGTGTACCTATATAGATACTGGTTGTTCTATGTGCTTTGGAAAAAGAACATTATTTCCTGAGTTTATGTGGAAAAGAGCTAAAAATCCTTTACAAGTAAGGATGGCTGATAATAGTATTATGAGCCATAATGAAGCCGTAGAAGAATTATCCATAGAATTAGGAGGAATTCAATGCATTATACCAGTTCTATGGGCTACTGATCAACCCTCTCATAATATGATTATTGGAAATAATTTTTAGAGATTATATTCTCCATGCACTCAGACTATAAACCAAATAATATTTACGATTAATGGCTACTCAGTTCCTATTGAAAAATTAAGTAAGGCTTACACTCATCAGAAAATTGAATTTACACGCAGCCAGCATGGTGAGAACGTAATGCCAGCACAACGAGAAGTAGCACTAACAATCTCATTACTCGAGTTATCTGTTAAAGAGCAGATTATTAAACAACAAGAAAAATTATGCAAAGAACTTTATTCTGACAATCCTCTGAAATTTTAGGATAAAGACAAAACATTTGCTAAAATCACTTTATTAAATCCCAATACTATCATCTGAGATAAACAAATGGTGTATACCCACCAGGATACTCAAGAGTTTAATAAACAAATCAAAGAACTTCTGGATAAAGGATTAATTAGAAACAGTAGGAGTCCTCACACCAGTCCCGCTTTCATGGTAAGAAATCAGACTGAGGAAAAAAGAGAAAAAGCCAGAATGGTAATCAATTACAAAAAACTTAATGATAATACTGTCTTTGATGGTTATTATATTCCTAACAAAACAGTCCTTTTCAATAGAATTCAAGGAGCCTCTTGGTTCTCAAAAATGGATTGCAAGAGTGGTTATTGGCAAATAAAAATGGATGAGGAAAGTATTCCTTTAACTGCATTTAGTACCCCACAAGGACATTATGAATGGATAGTAATGCCATTTGGTCTTAAAAATGCACCTCAAATATTTCAGAGAAGAATGGATAACATCTTCAAAGACCTTAATCATTGTTGTCTAGTTTACATTGATGATATCCTTATCTTTTCTAAAACCATAGAGCAATATAAAAATGATGTTCTGGTTGTCACCCAAAGATGCATTCATCACAGCATTATACTTGAAAAAAACAAGTGCATTTGTGCTGAACAAGAAATCGAGTTTTTAGGTCTAGAAATAAAAGCTGGACAAATTATTTACAAAAACATATTTGGAAAAAATAGAAAATTTTCTGAAAAAATTGAAGACAGGAAGCAACTAGAAAGGTTTCTCGGGTGTCTTACCTATGCTTCTGATTTCATTAAAGATTTAGCTAAACTAAGAAAGCTATTACAGCAGAAACTCAAGAAAGAGATAAGTTGGACATGGACTACTAGCGATACAAAGATTGTGCAAAACTTCAAAAAGATGTGTAAAAATCTTCCTGTCCTTAATTTGCCTAACGAAGAAGATGATTTAGTTCTTGAAACAGATGCCAACAATGAGCATTGGAGTGTAGTACTCAAAATCAAAGAAGGAGAAAAACTCTGCAAATATTGCAGTGGAAGCTTTAATAAAGCAGAATGCAACTATCCCACGATGGAAAAAGAAATTCTTACAGTTATAAGGGGAATTGAAAAATTCTTAATCTTTTTAGCCCTTAAACCTTTTCTCATTCAAACTGATTGCAAAGGAGTACTTGGTTTTGTGAAAAAGAATTTATCAAATATGCAAGCACAAGGGCGACTCCTGCGTTGGTAATTATGGCTTAACCAGATTTCCTTCTCTATTGAACATATACAGGGATTAAAAAACTCTCTGACGGACAGTCTAACTTGAGAACTCGCTAATGGTGATCATCAAAGCCGACCTCCTGTCAGGAAAGGAGGAAATCCTTAATGAAATGCCACTTCTACTAGAACGGATTACGCCTTCTAGTAAAGTCTTTATTGATAACCTGAAATTTTATACAAAAAGTAGATCACGCTTTGGTCTACTCTCTACTACCTATCTAATAGCCCAAAGATTTTCCCTTCTAGAATTACAAATTAGCTACCTTCGGTGTCCTTCTAATATCCAAGAAAAAATAAGTTCTCATATCCAAGAAAAATGGTTCAAGGAATGGGCTGCAACCTGCGTTGACTTTTATCATCATTATTTCTATGATATTCGGGAGTCTTGGAGTACAATGATCTATTTTCCCGATAGATCTAGAGTCGGTGGCATTTGTTTCTCAGCCAATTCAATATCTCCCTGAGATCCTGTCTTCAAAATCTGGAAATATGGGATGATTCTTTACTTCTCAGAAGTTCTAGATCCTAATTTTTCATTTTTCTCAACCTTAACTAAGTTCCAGCAATACATGTTCAAAAGGTTCCATTGGATTCTTAAATCTCCTGAGGGACCAACAAAAATTCTAATTCGCAGATACTTAACTTTGGAGGTTTATAGTGTCGTGATTGAATATGAAAATGGAAAAGCTAAGCCAGCTCATTATATTGTCCAAATTGTTCATTGCGAAGATCCCAATGATCAACAATAAAATTGGATTCATGGAGATCCGATACATATAGTTACTGATCCTGTATTAGCAAGGGCTATTGGGTTTTTCAACATTTATCATCAATGTTGGGTATTGATTGAAAAAGAAAAAACACTAATGCATTGTGGAAACACTACTTTTGCCTATAGTAACGAATTCAATGATTACATGAAAGTGGACGGTGCAGAATCAGAAGATATTTTTGATTATCTCTTTGATATTGGAGCTGAAAAATTCTTATCAGAAGAAGAAAAGAAATATCTCCTTGAGTTGTTTGAAGAATATGATCCAGAGCATCTTAACCAGATTAATGAAGATTTTGATGATTATCCAGCTAATGATGATCTAGAAAATATAATTGGAGATGAAGGTATGCAGAATCTCAATAATGATGACTAGTCTATTCATCATTAAAAGTTCTGAAAAGGCTACCCCATTATTGTACTATTTTGACAAGTGTCCGGTCTGTAAAATAAAGTGTGTACTGTAGCCGTCAGTTTACTGTTGGCAACTGTAGCCATATAAAAAATCTGTAACCATTAGGGCATCCTATGTACCCCCCATCCCCTCTATAAATAGAGAGGTCGAGAGCTGAGAGGGGATAGGGTCATTTGAAAATTCTTGAGCAAACGAGAAGTTGGGTTTCTCCATTTCTCTATGAACAAGCATCTCTAATGATCTTAGCTTAAGTCTCTCTTCAAGCTTTTCATTGTAATATTTCCATTTTCAAGCGTTTAATAAAAGAAGTTTCCCAGTTGGGAACGTTATCCAATTGAACCTTATGTCTTAAATATTATAAGTTCTTGATTAAAGTTCTACTATCCTTGAAAAAGATCAAAAACTTGATTAGTGACTACAGTTTGAGGTAGGAAACGAAACAAATCTGTACTGTGACTGATCTAAGGAAGGTGGAGTTGAGATTGACCATCTCTGTAAATCGGAAGTTAGAGGAACGCCGGAATCTAGCACCGACTACCTTCAGGTAACGGTCGAAACTTTCTAATTAAGTTTTAATTATTTTGCTAAGCATGGTTGGCCTATAACCACAGAAATTATAATATATAGTATATAAGTAGTAGATTGTGATAACTAGTACCAGTAAAATCATTATAAGAAGTTAAATCAGTTAAGACAAGCATATTTCCTGAAAAAATCCCTAAAAATAGCTTACACGTTTTTCCTATTCCATGGACTATTTTGCAAATTCTAAAAAGTTCAGAGACTAAGTTGCAAAGAAAAACTTCGACCAGTAACTATTTAAAAAAATATCGTCCCCTATTAATAGTTTACCCAAAATAGTAGGCACTTTGGAATACATTATAAAAACATTGACCCCTAATAATTATTTCCGGAGAATTAAGGTACCCCAGAGTCACAAATTATAAGGGAAGCCTTATCCTTTTTGGACGACGGCAACACCCCGTTCATTGAGGTAGTATTTCTAATTAGTGAACTTAAGCAACTGAATGCAAGTAATGAATCATGTACTTTTTAGGGCGTTACAGATTTGGTATCAGAGTCAGGTTGAGATTTTCTTTGAGGAAGGTAGAGTTAGAAATTATAAGGTGAGAATGGTTGTCATGGGGGGCTATCGTATACTGCTAGAGTGATATTAGGAGTGTAGTAACGATATTAGAATGCAAGTTGCTTCCATTTGCATGTTCCTTATTTATGGATATGTATGCCTCTCATATATGTGTTTTTTTTGTTAGATGGACCCTTATGGTGTTAATATGTTGTCGGGTGGATCTATGACTGCTCACATTGCACTACTATATGCTAGTATAGAGGCACATGTACAGGACCCTTACCCTGAGTTCCGCAGTATTATGGTCCGTGCACAGAGACGGCTTGGGTCCTTACCCCTGGTTGATCCGTGGGTGGAGTTTAGGCTTCGTTATCATGACTTTATGATAACAGGGAACCCAGGCTTAGACGGGCCTAGGTTTCATGCCCAGGGGGAATGGACTACTCTTGTTACGGAGTTGTTATTAAGGGAAGAGTTTGATTAGAGAGGGATCACTATAGAGACACTGTAACATGTCTTTCCACCACATCAGGCGCCTCCCCCACCTGCAGGCCCAGCACCAGTATAGGGGCCACCCTCCCCGCCCAGACCAGGTGCCCTACTGATGCCCGATAGCCCTGGGGAGGCTCACGTGGTGATAGACCTTCTCGACACCCCAGATGTAGTGGCGATTAGCTCTGGGGATGAGGGCCACCAAGGAGAGGAGGATGATCCCGAGGAGGATCAAGACGTTGACGAGGTGGGAGTAGAGCAACAATGGGAACAGGAGGCTGATGAGTTGATGGTGGAGTTTCAGGATGACCAGGAGCAACAAGTTCAGCAGGAGATTGGTGATGCCGAGTCAGAGGCATCTACTAGCAGCTTCGATTCAGGCAAAGAACCTAATGATGAGTCTGACCCAGATTACGATCCATCTAGGGATCGTTAGGTGGGTCTAGGGGTTAGTGGTAGTTGTTTTCTTTTGAGCCTTGTTTGTTTATAATATGGTCGATCAGGATGGATATCTTTTGTGTAGGATGTGACATTGTATATAGTCAGTTAGGTCCTTTCCGACCGTCATGACATGGCCCGTATCTCTTTTTGGTTATGTGACGGGCCTAGTATCTTGGGGCTAGTTGCTATTTGGGGTTGCGTTAGGGGCTAGTTAAAACTGACTCTGCCGAGTCAGTTAGATGTAGTATGCTTTGCTGATCATGTATATAAATAGGCAACCATGTATTAAAAAAAAAAAAAAGCAGTTATGAAATGATAAGCTTTGGGTTGTTCAATAATCTTTGAGTTATGTTAAATGTGTTTGTTGGGCATGCTTATCTTGTATGTTTGAGTATTCCAGTGATTGATTGAGTATTCCAGCCATTGAATTGTTTCGTTTCATGTATAATCAGAATGTCTGAATCAGTGCACAACAATGAAGTGGTTCATGTAGAGGAAATTTCGGATCATGGTCAGGAATTAGGTGATCAAGCCTCCCATCATGTGCCACCAAATTTTGGCTAAATGCTATCGATTCTTTCTGAGTTAGCTCACAATAGTGGGGACCCGAACTACTTGCCAGCCTTAGTAGCTGAATTAATAAAGCGGATTCCCTAGGTACCTACTGAAACCCCTCCTAAAAAGGATAAATTAGCGGATAGGGTGGCACGACGCAACCCAAAAGTTTATGATGGATCTTATGATCCAGTAGTACTGGAGGAATGGATAAGAGGAATGGAGAAAATCTTTACAGTGGTAGAGGTGCCAGAAGGAAAGAAAGTAAACATTGGGACATATTATTTGGTTGGTGAAGCTGACATTTGGCGGAATATTGTTAAGGATAAGCTCGTAGTGCCTGAATTTACCTGGAATAAATTCCTGAGTGAGTTAAGGGCAAAATTTTACCCAGTTGTGGTCCAAAGGCCAAAGGAAAAAGAGTTTATGGAGCTGAAGATGAGTGGCACCATAACTATGATGCAATACGTCAGAAGTTTACCGAATTATTTAGGTTTGTTCCTGAGTTTGTATCATCTAAAAGGATAAAAATGAGGAGGTTTGAAGAGGGTCTGGCCTTCTATATTCGGAATCAGTTAGCTGGACAACCAATTTTGACTTACCAAGAACAAACAATATGAGCACGCGACTTAAGTGGAATGACTGAAGACGGAGTTGAGAGCACCGAATCTAATCAACCACAAGAGAAAGGGGTTTGAGCGAGGGACTCCGAGTGAGAGTGTGAACCAGAACCAGAAGAAACCTACTCCTGTTCCCCCCAAGAGCCGTTCTGTAGGCTCGACAGCACCCTGTGCGAAGTGTGGAAGAACAAATCACACCACCCCTAAATGCCGAATTGGCACCAATAAATGCATATGGTGTGGAAGTCCTGGACACCTTATCGTTGCATGCCCCCGACGACTAAAGCTGTAAACAAAGGCGAAGCAAAACCCTTGGCTCTACTCCGCTAGGGACCCCCACCTTCAAGGCCTGCAGTTGCAGGAAGGACATTTGTGATGAATAAAAAAGAAGCTGCTACCTCGGGTACGGTAGTCACTGGAACTCTCTTTTTAAATTCAAAGTCATTTTGTGTATTATTTGATTCGAGTGCCGCTCATTCATTTATATCTACCCGATCTGCTATACAATTGAGCCTTGAGAACCGGAGGATGGAAACCAATTATAAAATTAAGCTACCCAATGATTCTGTGATTAAGTGCCCCCTCTCTTATAAACTCGTCCCTATCACCATTGGTGAAACCACCTCCCCTGTAGATTTGATTCAATTTGATTTATCTGATTTTGACATTATTTTGGGTATGAATTGGTTGCACACCTATGGAGCTAAGATTGATTGTAAGGAGCTTAAGGTGATTTTGAAAGATGAAAAAGGGGGAGAAGTATTCTTCTATCGGCAAAGAGAGAAGAAATCTTGTTCTTTGATTTCCGCTATGAAAGCAAGTAAGTCGTTATGTCAGGGGTGTATTGAATATTGGTGTTATGTTATTGACACCTAAACAAAAGAAGAGGAAGCAGAAAATATACCTGTAGTTTGTGAATTTGAAGATGTTTTGAGGAGTTACTAGGACTACCCCTGCAGAGAGAAATTGATTTTGGAATCGAATTAATTCCTGGAGCCTAACCTATTTCTAAAGCCCCATATCGTATGGCCCCAACTGAGCTTAAAGAATTAAAGATTCAGCTAGATGAGCTATTACAGAAGGGCTTTATTAGGCCAAGTGTGTCACCATGGGGTGTCCTAGTGTTGTTTGTCAAGAAGAAGGATGGAACCTTAAGGCTATGTATTGATTACAGGGAGTTGAATAAGATTACCATAAAAAACAAATACCCTCTACCGCGAATAGATGACTTATTTGATCAACTACAAGGAGCATGAGTGTTCTCTAAGGTTGATTTGAGGTCAGGGTACCATCAACTTAGGATTAAACCTGACGACATTCCTAAGACAGTGTTTAGGACCAGGTATGATCACTATGAGTTCACAGTGATGCCCTTTGGTCTTACTAATGCTCCTGCAGCCTTCATAGACCTTATGAACAGGGTTTTCAGATCCTATTTAGACAAGTTCATAGTGATGTTCATAGATGACATCCTTATCTATTCTAAGGACGAGGAGGAATATGTTGATCAATTGCGGACAGTATTGTAAGCTTTGAGGGAGCATCAACTCTATAAAAAATTAAAGAAATGTGAATTTTGGCTGGAGGAATTGGTATTTTTGGGACATGTGGTTACAAAAGAAGGAATTAAAGTTGACCCCCAGAAGGTGAAAGCAATCACAGAATGGCCAAGGCCAACCAATGTCACTGAGATTAGAAGCTTTCTGGGTTTAGCAGGTTACTACCGAAGGTTCGTTAAGGACTTTTCGAAAATAGCTTCACCACTGACCAATCTACTGAAGAAAGCGAACAAATTCGAGTGGACTGAAAGACGTGGGAAAGCTTTCCAGGAGATAAGGCAGCGACTAACTGCCGCCCCAATCCTAATGTTACCAATGGAAGGAAAGGAGTATACTGTTTATAGTAACACTTCGAAGAACGGTCTAGGGTGTGTACTCATGCAGGAGGACAAAGTAGTAGCTTATGCCTCTCAACAACTCAAGCCGTATGAGAAAAACTACCATACCCATGACTTGGAGTTAGCAGCCATGGTCTTTACGTTGAAAATTTGGAGGCATTATTTATATGGGGTACCATTTAAGATCTACACTGATCATTAAAGTTCAAAGTATATCTTCACCCTGAAGGAGCTCAATTTGAGGCAACGGCGTTGGCTTGAGTTGCTTAAAGACTATGATTTAAAGATTCAATATCGTCCTGGTAAAGCAAATGTGGTGGCGGATGTCCTGAGTAGGAAGGCGTAATATAGCTCAAACGCTGTGGTGATTACTCAATTGAACCTCTTGAGAGAACTTGAGGACTTTGGGATTCAATTAGTGTCCCGCGGGAAAACAAATGCTCAATTATCAGCACTTACCGTACAGCCTTCCCTAGTGAAAGAAATTCAACTGAGCCAGGAAAGTGATCCCCAACTCCAAAGAATAAAGCAAAATTTAGAAAAAGGAAAGTCTTCGGGATTTGTAATACACGAGGATAGGACCCTGCGGTTCCAGAATCGCCTATGTGTGCCTAAAAACGAAGGATTGAGGAAGCAGATCTTGGAAGAGGCTTACAATACTCGTTATTTGGTGCATCCAGGAGGCACCAACATGTGCAGAGATCTGAGACAATACTTCTTGTGGAATAATATGAAGAAAGATGTTGCAGAATATGTGGACAAGTGTCTAACCTGCCAGAAAGTTAAAGCAGAGCATTAGCATCCTGTGGGTGAACTACAGCCCTTAGAAATTCCCACTTGGAAGTGGGATTCGATCTCAATAGATTTTGTTATGAGTTTACCCCTTTCTGTCTCGAAAAAGAATGCTATCTGGGTCATAGTTGATCGACTCACAAAGTCGGCTCATTTCCTGCCAATTAACTATACTTAGGGAGTTGAAAGACTAGCCCAATTATATGTTAAGGAGATAGTCCGTCTGTACGGGATCCCCTTAGACATAGTCTCAGATAGGGATAAAAGATTCCAAGCACGTTTCTGGCAAGCGCTTCAAAAGGCCTTTGGGACCAAACTAAACTTCAATAGCTCCTATTACCCAGAAACAGATGAACAAACTGAAAGAGTGAATCAAATTTTGGAGGACATGCTGAGAGCTTGTGTATTGGAGTTCCAAGGGAAGTGAAAAGATGATTTACCTTTGGTGGAGTTCTCTTATAATAGCAGCTATCAGTCCACCATCAAAATGGCCCCATTTGAGGCTTTATACGGGAGAAAATGTAGAACCCTGTTGTGCTGGAGTGATTTGGATGAGGCACTGATTATAGGTCCTGAAATGATTCAAGAGACCACTGAAACAATAAGAAAGATTCAGAAACATATCAGGGTTGCCCAAAGGCGACAAAAAAGTTATGCGGACAAAAGAAGAAGGCCTCTGGAGTTTCAAGTAGGCGATAAAGTTTTTCTGAAAGTTTCACCAACTAGAGGTGTCAAGAGGTTTGGAGTACAACGCAAATTGAGTCCAAAGTATATTAGACCTAATGAAATCATTAAAAAGTCGAATCCCGTCGCTTATCGTCTAAATCTGCCTGTAAAACTTGAGCACGTGCATAACGTGTTTTATATCTCTCAACTTAGGAAATATATTCCAGATCCGGACCATGTCATTGTATCTGAACCTATTGAAATCACTGAAGATCTAGTATATGAGGAGCGTCCTATCTAAATACTAGATCGCAAGATCAAGCAGCAGCGCAACAAGCAGATACCATTGGTCAAAGTACTCTGGACAAACCACACCTCCCAAAAAGCCACTTGGGAGACCAAAGAGGTAATGAAAATCAAATACCCACATTTGTTTGAGGTAATCCTGCATGTTATGGTTAAGTTCATCAGTTTCAAGGATGAAACTTTTTAAGGGGGGAAGGTTGTAATAGTCCGACCCTAAATCACGTTTATTCATTTCATTAATCCATGTGATTAATTTCATTGCATTTAAATCATCGTTTTTTGTTATTTCAATTGGGAAAATTTAAATGGGCCTTCACCTTACAATTCGGGTTTTTGTTCTTGTCAAACTCTAGAGATCGATATTAGGCCTTGATATTTACGAATTAAGCGGTTCAATTGTTTTTATGACACCACAAACCAAAAAAAAAAACTTTTTCAAGCGCACTCGGTTTGAGCTAGTTTTTGAACCCGAGCCCATTTAAGGCCAATTTCGATCCACCAAGACTTGACCCTATTTGTTTAGCTAATTACCCTTAATTAGTCCTCATTTATACTTAGTAAAAAGTAGCTTTTGAAGGGAAATTTTCAGCTAAGTATTTATTTTACATAAGCTTTTTTTTTGCACCAAGTAAATTCAAGTCAATTTCTCTCTCTTCTTCTCTCCTCCTCTCTACCCCACGACTAACCCAAAACAGCAGCAGCCTGGCCCTTTTGTGGTCTTTTCCAACCACTTTTCGGCCAGCCTCTGGCAAGGGTTGCAACCTCCAACCACCTCCCTCCACCGGCTATCGTCTTCCGCCCTCAAAATCACCAAGTATCATCTCCATCTCCACTTGTTTCAAGCTCAAAGTAAGTGACTTCAATCTTGTTCTTTGGATTTTTGGTTTTTGCTTCTTATTTTGGTTGTTTTAATGGTGGATCATGTTGTTTTGATTGAATTAAGAGTTATCTTGGAGATGGATCATGGTGGAGTTGAAGTTGAATTATGCTAGGGTTAGAGTTACTTCTTAACCATGTAAGGCCCATGTTAAAATATTGGGTGTTGATTGTTTTATCCTTGTTTTTGATCATCTTTTAATCTATTAAAGTTTATTAGGATGTTTATGGTGTTTTGAAATGATGGGAATGAGTTTAAGTTGACCTTACATTAGGGTTTTGTCCAGGAATGCATGGTTTGGACCAAACTAGTACTAAACTTGAAGTATGTGTATATATGACTAGAAAATGAGCTTTATTGGATATGAATATGAAGTGCAATTGAGTGTGGTATTTTGTATGATGTTGGGATGGGCCAAAGTGTATTTACATACTTTTAAAGAATGGTTTAAGTTGAGAATTTGTGTGAAAAGTGAGGGAACAAACTCAAACAGTGAGGCTGGAATTTTCAGAAAAACAGGACAATTTTTGAGGTGAAACTGGTAATGATCAGCCCATTCAAAAATTATGATTTTTGGTGGATAGATAGGTCAGTGTGTTATCTTTAAAATGGCTCTTAAATCACATTAATCCGAGGTCTTTGGAAAAGGTCATAGTCATTTTACTGAACCTGTGCAGGATGGACTCAAAACTAATATATTGGTCTTCTAGCCCCACTTTAGGAACCCTATCGTGGGAATCATATTATGTGTCCTTAATGAAAATTTTAGAGGACTTCCTAAGCTTTTCATATTGGGGCCTTAGGTCTCATTTTGAAGTCGGAAGTATAAGTTGTGAATTTTTTTTTCCGTACCCTCTTTATAAGCCCCTTGCTCTGAACTTGCTACCGTGCCTTAAATCACATTTCTATGGTTTATATAGTTTCATCATTTTAGTTTAATCTATTAACTGGTTTGTATGGATTCTTCAGTCTCTCTACTTTTGTGCATGTTATTATTCCGTGAACTTGCATTTAAAACTTCCAGGTATGTTCATTGCCTGTATCTTTAGAAATCAGCACATATTTATCGAAATCGTAATGTTTTGGTAAGTACATCAATGAATCAATTTAATTAGTGCTTTATCACATAATTAGTAACCCCATCAGTTATCAGTTACAGGGAATTGCCCCCTAATTACTCGCGCGGCTTCAGGCCAGGTCCTCCGGTCGGCTTGGCAGGTGTACACCTATTCACATATCGTAACAGTTACTGTGGGATGCACTAATAGATAATAATTGGCAATTCAGTTTTATATGCGTCTCATTCCCTATTTTAAAATCAAAATGAATTACAAAGCGGGCCCAAATAAATTTTCAATGAATCTTTAACATTACAGGAATGCATGTACTGAGCTTTGGCTCACAGTTCGAAATGTTTTCATGTTTTGTTTTAGGAAGGTGTTCAATGAACCGCCCTCAGGCAGGCAGGATGACTGAAGGTGATAAGTGAGCGAGGACTGTCCATGTAACTGGTGGTGTATGAGTGTTGAGATGCTATCATATCATATTGTGATGTATTTCGGGGTTGAAACTGTATATTTGAACTGAATTATATATTTTGGTGTAATCCTTGATATGATTGGGATATTAGAACCGTTTCTGTATATAACTAAACAGTTTGAATGGTTGTGATGGCCTGAATGCCCTTTGAGGCTAAACTTTGGTTTTATGGCTAAATTTTCATCTATAAGGGAAGCCTTGTCCTTTTTGGACGGCGGTAACGCCCCGTTCATTGGGTTAGTATTTCTAATTGATGAATTTAAGCAAATAAATGCAAGTAATGAATCATGGACTTTTTGGGGTATTACACATACACACACACACACACACACACACACATATATATATCTGTGTGTGTGTGTGTGTGTGTGTGTGTGTGTGTGTGTGTGTACATATATACATACATATATATATATATATATATATATATATATATATATATATATATATATATATATATATATATATATATATATATATATATATATATATATATGTAACACCCTCAACCCCTAAGGTTGGAAGCGTTACGCTTTCTTAACTTTCAACTTAATTTCTGGAATGAAACGGACAGAGTTTCTCCTAAAAACTAACCGTTTCTAGGCTAAAAGTCTTACAAAAATCCCCTGCAAATCAACGGAAGTACAGAACATTTAAAAGAAGCACAACGGCCACACGTCAGAGTTCATAGCTTAACGAGCCACTCGCTCGAAGTACACCAAACAGAATAGTTCTTTAATACATGAAAAGTAAAAGATACAACTGAACGGTCTACACAACCGGAGTACTGGGGTTTACATCCCAAAACACAGCTAATTTCGAATAAAGACATCTAACTAATCTGATGGTTGGCTCACACGCCCATACAGAGCGACTCATAAATAATATGCATTATATTAGCTAGAAAACTTAGCTTACAACAATTACAAACTAGGAATACGTTACATCACATCGTTAAACACATAAATCTACTTCTATATAGCACATATGACTCTTTTTCAAATAGGGGTAGACTCCAGCTCGCGTAAGTAGCTTGACTTCCACCTGTCATAACAAAAGCCTGGGGAAAGGGGGGAAAAAGTAATGGCATGAGTAACCACATGCTCAGTGAGAATTCCCCTACTCCCTAAAACCCAAAGCAGTTGTAGGCAATAATACTAATAATAGCCACATATCACGTATTCATACTTTACTATCATATTAGGCAATCAAAATCTCCAAGGAAAGATCACCACCCTTAAAACTTCATTCTGACCCCTCAACTCATTCCTAGGTCCTTAATGACCAATCTTCCTTTCTAACAAGCATTCAGACACTTAATCAAGTAGCACAAGGATGAATATGATGCTTTCAAACACACCTGTGAAAACATGGTGACTCTCATTATATTCAAAGAACAGTTTATAAATCATGCTAACTCCTTTAATGCTTATAACTCTTCTAAAAGCTCTTGAAACACCGAATTTGGTAAGAAAGGCTTTGCAAGAACATTCTTTCATAAGATAAGCACCTTGAAAAGCTTAAATGTATAATGCATTATTAGGATGTAGCTATACTTCATTTGAAACTTCATTTAAACTATATTCAGAACATATTCATAAAAGATATGTAGGTTTCATAGATTTGAAAGCTTTTTTCTTTTCATTAAAAACGCTCTACTTGGCCTCTTGAGGCTCGTGTTACTTAAAAGAACTTCTTCTCTTTTCTGAACTGTTTAGAATGGCAAAAAGCCAGATCTCCTTTTTATCAGGAACTTACTTATAACATAAAAACATCTTATTGTGCGGGCTAGGAAGGTGAACACCGCCCTTAAATGAGATCGTCACTCCTAATCTACGTTATCCTCGGGGTATACGCACTTAACATTTGGTCAAAACGCGTCTCAACAGATAAACTCAAACTTCAATATTGTCCTCTGTGGAGCAACAGCTCACACTAGGATAATCATATTCTGAGTTCAGTCCCCCTCAAGGTTTTCTTACGTATCACACATCATAACTTATTTGGGCAACAACTCACACTAAGATAATTCATATCTTGAGTCCAGTTTCCAGGAACAGCTCATACCAAGATAATTCACATCTTGAGTCCGGTTCCTAACTTTTCTTTAGGGGGAAACAGCCCACGCCATCTTTACGTCTAGTTTTCAGGAACAGCTCACACCGAGATAACTCATATCTTGAATCCAGTTCTTACCCTCTGGCCGATTGCCTAGCACTTTCTTAGCCTTTAAGATCGTATTTCATTTCTCTATTTTTTTTAGCAAATGCTTACTTTGCTGAAACTTACTTTTTAACAAAACAACTATAATTTTTCTAAATGCTTATAGCTCATTTCGTTTTTAATTTAAAAACTTCTTATAAACGTACTAACTCATAAAATGACTTTACATTTAACTTTAGAATCTTCGTATAAATGTAATACATTTGTTAACACGTAAATCGACTTCGTAAATGACTTAAAGGCGTCTTATAAACGTAAAATATTTACTAAATTGTAAAATGACTTAGTTTCTAACTTAAATACTTCGCATAAATGTAACGGGGTTGCTAAATCGTAATACGACTTCGTTTTCAACTTAAAAGCTTCATATAAACGTATTAAGGTTTCTAAATCATAAAACGACTTTGTTTTCTAACTTGAAAACTTCATATAAACTTAATAAGGTTGCTAAATAGTAAAACGATTTCGTTTTCAACTTAAAACTTCTTATAAATGTAAAACGGTTGCTGACTCCTAATACGACTTTACTTTTTAGCCAAAAAGCTTCTTTTAAACATAATACGTTTGCTAAATCGTAGATCAAAACTCGTTTGAGACATAACATGCTTAGTTAATGTTTAATTCAAACTAAGTTCGAAATCGAAATCCATTTGAGACTTAAATACTTAGTTTGCAATAAACGCATGGTAGATTCATTTGAAAATTCCTTTTTAACTCAACGAGAGGTGCTTAAGTAAATTAAGACCTTCGATCTCTTTCAAGCTCATTATTATTCAAAACTTAACTCAAAATAATTAGTTAGCTTGTAACTCAAATTAGATTCGTAATAAAAACTTCAGTTGTCATTCTAT
Organism: Carnegiea gigantea; assembly: GCA_029747015.1. Classification (NCBI taxonomy): domain Eukaryota; kingdom Viridiplantae; phylum Streptophyta; class Magnoliopsida; order Caryophyllales; family Cactaceae; genus Carnegiea; species Carnegiea gigantea. The sequence goes on along the minus strand of JAKOGI010000192.1, from coordinate 15,476 downwards.
AGCTCGTTTCAATTCCTTTTAAAATTCAAAAAGGGTGTATAAATAAACTAAAGGCTTAAAACATTCCCAACCTTGCTAGTATTCAAAAACTTAAAGTACTTGGTTCGTTTATAAGGCAATTAGGGTTTCTTTCTATATTTTCAACATAATGCTTCTTAAAATCATAATGGACTTACTAGCTCTTTAATCAAAACTCAATAGGGACTTAAGTAAGTAAATAGCATGCAAATACGCTAAGCTTCATAATTAGCACCTTAAGGTGCTCTTCTTCGGGTCGTTTAAATCCTTTTAAACTTAAGGAGAAGTCGTATACAAACCAAAGTCTTAAGCATGTTCAAATCCACTTTTAGTTCATTTTTAAACTTCGTAAACCTATCGACTATTCAGTCGAGTCACTAACTGAGTAGTTCGACGATTTAGGATTTCTTATTGGCTACAAACATTTTCATAAACTACTAGACAATTGGTAAGTACTTAGAAGCATTCGAAATCGTGAAAACATGCATTTAACAATCTTTCTTAAACATGTCTACATTTTGAAAGCTATTCACTTAATGTCACTTAGCACATTGAGGGAAAAGTGGTTCACACATAGCACATTCATACACTTCATATCACCATTCATTAAGCCACACATGGTCTCACAATCCACATAATTGCGGCAATTCACAACCCTATCTCCCTCCTCACACAGCACCGACCACAAGAGCCTCAAACCACTCAATAGTTCCACCTCAAACCATCCAACTACCAAGCTCGGTTCAATACTGACATGTACAAACCAATAATACATAGAACGATCATAAATAAGTATGATATTCATGCTTAATAGTCAACTTAGAATTTTAGCGCATACTAAACTGATACAAATAGAGACTTCAAGCGACATTTACTTTTCAGTTCGTAAACCATTGATCATAGGCATAATATTTCGTTGCAACTCCTACAAATAAACTGTCGACGCACCCAAACTGATTTAGCCATGACCCTTTAAACATTATTCAGTTCATTCCATAATCATTTCAATCACTCGGCTAGCATCCTTAGGCTTCAAGTACAATTTAACTAATAAACTGATAAATTAATCACGCTATGACAACATCCTTTTGTTAAGCATTTCTCCAATCTGCCAAGTTATTAAAATTCGGTATCGATTCGATATACGACATTCCCGAAGTCAATACCATGCACCAACTTTCTAAACTTAGAATTAACATGCACCAACTAAATTTAGCTAAAATCATTGAAATTAATAGTAATTTAGGAGGAAAGGAACCCTCACCTCGATTCCAAGCTAGGGTTTCGTTTGAAAGCTTTGGGCTAGACTTTGGGTACCCGAACACCTCCAATTTCTGACCTTGCCCAGAGGTCAAACAAGCAGCACGTGATTAACACCCAAATTTCCAAAATTCGAACTGTAAAACAAGCTAAACTTCGGTTATCAACTTGAGATTGACTTGGGCGTTTGTAGATACGAATTTTGACCCTAGTTTATAGGAAATTAAAGCAACTAAGAGTGGAATAGCACAGTCTTACCTGGGAACAGATTCGAGCTTTAATTTGGCGTCCTAAACCCTCCACAACTGCGGCAAGAGGCTTCGAATTTCGTCCCAATTTCGCTCACAATGCTTACCAAGTGGAAGGGGTGGCCGAATGGAGGATTTTTGTAGCAAAAAGGGGCAAAATTATCTGGGTTTGGGAGCTTGGGTGGCCATTAATGGAGGAGGAGAGGAAGAAGAAGATGAAGCAGAGAGGAGAGAGAGAGGTCATCGGGGGGGTGTTCACGGGCAGCCAAAGGAAAAAAGGGGAGGGGTGTGCACGCAAAATGACCAAAATGCCCCTCCCTCTATTATTTTGTTTTGTCCCAAACTAGTTTATATTTGACACCGCTAGTCTAATTCGTAACCCGAATTCTAAACCCAAATCGAAAATATAATCCTTCACTAACTATTCGTCCCTAAATCTATCTGGGTTCGATTAAATAATATCGAACTGCTTCTAAGGTTGACAGCCTAATCGCATTTGGGTTTCTATTCGATTTAGTACTCATTAATAACCGTTAATAACGTTTATTAAAAATCATCGAAAGATTTTTAAAACTAATAATAATAATAATAATAATAATAATAATAGTGACATTAACATCATTTTTAATGAAATTAACATTCACATAGGCACTTAGAAAATAATTTTAGTCCATATCGCTAATAAAATACGGTTTTTATAACGTAAAAAGGCATCACGAACAACTCGATGGAATATAAAGTACGCGGCCTTACACTCTCCCCCCTTAAAAGAATTTCATCCTCGAAATTGCTTACTTGGAGGAATTAATAGGTGTACTTCATCCGTATCTCTTTCACAATTCAAGTCACTTTACGCTTCGTTATTCATTCGGCCTTCACCATAACATCCCATCCTTGGATTCCTACTCGAACCAAATCATTAGGGAGCGCTCTTCCTTGCACTATAACAACTCGATCTCAACAAGTATGATTGGTATAGCAGATAGTTTTTAAGGAAGAAGTTATGAAATGTTGCACACGCATCTCATAAGGTTTACTAATAAGTTCCTTTGCAATTCAAGAATGACAAGCAGGCGAGCAGTACTAGAATGACGGGATGGGGGCATAAAGTTGGTTATCAAGAGAATACCTTACCTTGTGTTGGCAGGTTCCCAAGTCTTTTTTCCCTTCTAGCTAAGCATCTGACTGCCAGTTTGTGGCTTCTGGTTGCTTTTACTGTCCCCTGAGGGCCAATTGTTAGGCGATCTCGTTGTGTCACTGGCTTGATTCCCGTTCCGGATCTCTGAGTGTGACCCCGACTATTCCATGTGATCCTTGGACAATTAGTGGCTTCGTGACCCATATCACCACATTCAAAACATGAGCCCGTAAAGCTTCTGAATGGGCCAGGGTGCTGACGTCCACACTGGCCACAGGTTTTTCTTGGTTTCTATTGGACGGCTTGCTTTCCCTTATCCTATTTTATCTCAGATTTAGACCTTCTAAAGTTTCTGCTTCCTTGGGAATTGGTTTCTCCAGGGCCAACTTCCCTCTTTGCTCGGCCTTTTTCTTTATTTTCAATCTTGGTCTCATCTATGATGCGGGCTACCTTCACAGCCCTCTGGTACATTTCTTGAAAGTTGGTATATGCATACCCTGCTATTATCTGCTTTATTTCTCCTTTTAATCCCTGTTCGAAGTGGTTCATTCTCATTTCTTCTGTGGCCACCTGATTTAGGGCAATTCGGCTCAGCTCATTGAACGTCGCCGCATATTCCATCACGCTCATTTCTCCTTATTTCAAGCATAAAAACTCCCATTCTTTAACCCTCCTTACGTCTCAAGGGTAATATTAAGCATCCATTAAGGCCTTCAGTTGGTTCCAGGTTAGCACTGGTTCACCTACCCTGGGTTTCACTGTTCCCCACCAGAATTCAGCTTCTTTTTCAAATTGGTAAGCGGCTAGGTGCACCTTGAACCTCTCAGGGCACTCCATGATCTCAAATAAGTTTTCCATTCTCCGAAGCCGCACCTCATGTACCATAGGGTCAGTTCCACCTTCAAATTTGGGAGGCTTAAGCCTATTAAATTGATATATCATCTCCATGGCAGTTGGTTCTAGTATGAGTTCACGTCGAGAAGGCATCTATCACATAATTACACAAGGAATCACTTAGTTCTAATTTCAACTAGGATGAACTTCCTTGGTTAATGAAATGATTCGCAAATGGTGAGAGTTGTTATGGATAGCCCCAGATGTAGTTCAGTTCAACCTTCATATAGTCATATGCGCATATCACATCTTTTCCAAAGGAAATACACGTGCATGCTTACACAAACTAGTGAGACTGATCAGCACCAACTGCACTTATTTCGTTGAATACCGATAGCGGGACTTAGGAGTCACAGGAGATCTTATCATCCTAGTAGTCCATGATTTAAGGAAAATAAACTAAAAGGGTTTACATTCTAACATACGACTCACATTTATCCGATTGGCTTAAGCGAATCACACAAAAGTCAATTAATCAAGTCACCTGGCATATTAGGAACATATTTGCATCAATGGTGCACCCACGAAGTCACTTCATGGTGGGGGAAAAGCTACTTAGCTCTTATAATAACGCATAACTTGCCCCTCTTAGTCAATCGACTTACTCGAGCCACACATAAGTCATAATTGTCCTTACTATAAGGCACACTTGCACACAAAGGAGGCATATATCACATAATCACAGAGTATTCCTAGACGACAAGAAGAAATGCAAAACTCAGGTCGCGGCCTATGGTCACAGGACCTTTGCTCTGATACCATCAATGTAACACCCCCAGCCCCTAAGGCCGGAAGTGTTACGCTTTCTTAACTTTCAACTTAATTTCTGGAATGAAACGGACAGAGTTTCCCCTAAAATCTGACCGTTTCTAAGCTAAAAGCCTTACAAAAATCCCCTACAAATCAACAGAAGCGTATAACATTTAAAAGAAGCTCAACGGCCACACGCCGGAGTTCATAACTCAACGAGCCACCCGCTTGTAGTACGCCAAACATAATAGTTCTTTAATACATGAAAAGTAAAAGATATAATTGAACGGTCTACATAACTGGAGTACTAGGGTTTACATCCCAAAATACAGCTAATTTCGAATAAAGACATCTAATTAATCAGATGGTTGGCTCGCACGGCCATACAGAGCGACTCATAAGCAATATGCATTATATGAGCTAGAAAACATAGTTGACAACAATTACAAACTAGGAATACGTTACATCGCATTGTTAAACACATGAGTCTACTTCTATATAGCACACATGACTCTTTTTCAAATAAGGGTAGACTCCAACTCACGTAAGTAGCTTGACTTCCACCTGTCATAACAAAAGCCGGGGGAAAAGGGGGAAAAAGTAATGGGATGAGCAACCACACGCTCAGTGAGAATTCTCCTACTCTCTAAAACCCAAAGCAGTTGCAGGCAATAATACTAATAATAGCCACATATCACGTATTCATACTTTACTATCATATTAGGCAATCAAAATCCCCAAGGAAAGATCACCACCCTTAAAACTTCATTCTAACCCCTCAACTCGTTCCTAGGTCCTTAATGACCAATCTTCCTTTCTAATAAGCATTCAGACACTTAATCAAGTAGCACAAGAATGAATATGATGCTTTCAAACACACCTGTGAAAACATAGTGACTCTCATTATATTCAAAGAAGAGTTTATAAATCATGCTAACTCCTTTAATGCTTATAACTCTTCTAAAACCTCTTGAAACACCGAATTTGGTAAGAAAGGCTTTACAAGAACATTCTTTCATAAGATAAGCACCTTGAAAAGCTTAAATGTATGATGCATTACTAGGATGTAGCTATACTTCATTTAAAACTTCATTTAAACTATATTCAGAACATATTCATAAAAGATATGTAGGTTTTGTACATTTAAAAGCTTTCTTCTTTTCTGTAAAAATGCTTTACTTGGCCTCTTAAGGCTCGTGTTACTTAAAAGAACTTCTTCTCTTTCCTGAACTGTTTAGAATGGCAAAAAGCCAGATCTCCTTTTTATCAGGAACTTACTTATAACATAAAAACATCTTATTGTGCTGGCTAGCGAGTTCAACACCGCCCTTAAGTGAGATCATCACTCTTAATCCACGCTATCCCCAGGGTATACGTACTTAACTTTTGGCCAAAACGCGCCTCAGCAGATAAACTCAAACTTCGATATTGTCTTTTATGGGGCAACAGCTCACACCAGAATAATCATATCCTGAGTCCAGTCTCCCTCAAGGTTTTCTTACACGTCACACATCATAACTTATCTGGGGAACAGCTCACACGAAGATAATTCATATCTTGAGTCCAGTTCCCAGGAACAGCTCACACCAAGATAATTCATATCTTGAGTCCAGTTCCTAACTTTTCTTTAGGGGGAAACAGCTCACGCCATCTTTGCATTCAGTTTCCAGGAACAGCTCACACCGAGATAACTCATATCTTGAGTCGAGTTTCTACCCTCTGGCCAATTGCTTAGCACTTTCTTAGCCTTTAAGATCGTATTTCATTTCTCTTTGTTTTTTTTTCTTTTTAAATAAATGCTTACTTTGCTGAAACTTACTTTTTAACAAAACGACTATAATCTTTCTAAATGCTCATAGCTCATTTCATTTTGAATTTAAAAACCTCTTATAAATGCACTAACTCATAAAACGACTTTACATTTAACTTTAGAATCTTCGCATAACCGTAATACGTTTGTTAACATATAAATCGACTTCGTAAATGACTTAAAGGCTTCTTATAAACATAAAATGTTCACTAAATCGTAAAACGACTTAGTTTCTAACTTAAATGCTTCGCATAAATGTAACAGGGTTGCTAAATCGTAATACGACAAGCTTCCTATAAACGTATTAAGGTTGCTAAATCATAAAACGACTTTGTTTTCTAACTTGAAAACTTCGTATAAACTTAATAAGGTTGCTAAATAGTAAAACGATTTCGTTTTCAACTTAAAAGCTTCTTATAAATGTAAAACGATTGCTAACTCGTAATACGACTTCACTTTTCAGCGAAAAAGCTTCTTTTAAACGTGATACATTTACTAAATCGTAGATTGAAACTCGTTTGAGACGTAACGTACTTAGTTAACGTTTAATTCAAACTAAGTTCGAAATCGAAATCCATTTGAGACTTGAATACTTAGTTAGCAATAAACGCAAGGTAGATTCATTTGAAAATTCCTTTTTAACTCAACGAGAGGTGCTTAAGTAAATTAAGACCTTCGATCTCTTTCAAGCTCATTATTATTCAAAACTTAACTCAAAATAATTAGTTAGCTTGTAACTCAAATTAGATTCGTAATAAAAACTTCAGTTGTCATTCTATAGCTCGTTTCAATTCCTTTTAAAATTCAAGAAGGGTGTATAAATAAGCTAAAGGCTTAAAACATTCCCAAACTTGCTACTATTCAAAAACTTAAAGTACTTGGTTCGTTTATAAGGGAATTAGGGTTTCTTTCTATATTTTCAACATAATGCTTCTTCAAATCATAATGGACTTACTAGCTCTTTAATCGAAACTCAATAGGGACTTAAGTAAGCAAATAGCATGCAAATAAGCTAAGCTTCATAATTAGCACCTTAAGGTGCTCTTCTTCGGGCCGTTTAAATCCTTTTAAACTTAAGGAGAAGTCGTACACAAACTAAAGCCTTAAGCATGTTTAAATCCACTTTTAGTTCACTTTTAAACCTTCTAAACCTATCGACTATCCAGTCGAGTCACTAACTGAGTAGTTCGACGATTTAGGATTTCTTATAGGCTACAAACATTTTCATAAACTACTAGACAATTGGTAAGTACTTAGAAGCATTCGAAATCATGAAAACATGCATTTAACAATCTTTCTTAAACATGTCTGCATTTCGAAAACTATTCACTTAATGTCACTTAGCACATTGAGGGAAAAGTGGTTCACACATAGCACATTCATATACTTCATATCATCATTCATTAAGCCACACATGGTCTCGCAATCTATACGATTGCGGTAATTCACAACCCTATCTCCCTCCTCACACAGCACCAACCACAAGAGCCTCAAACCACTCAATGGTTCTACCTCAAACCATCCAACTACCAAGCTCGGTTCAATATTGACATGTACAAACCAATAATACATAGAACGATTATAAATAAGTATGACATTCATGCTTAATAGTCAACTTAGAATTTTAGCGCATACTAAACTGATACAAATAGAGACTTCAAGCGACATTTACTTTCTAGTTCGTAAACCATTGATCATAGGCATAATATTTCATTGCAACTCCTACAAATAAATTGTCGACGCACCCAAACTGATTTAGCCATGACCCTTTAAAGATTATTCAGTTCATTCCATAATCATTTCAATCACTCGGCTAGCATCCTTAGGCTTCAAGCACAATTTAACTAATAAACTGATAAATTAATCATGCTATGACAACATCCTTTTGTTAAGCATTTCTCCAATCTACCAAGTTATTAAAATTCAGTATCGATTCGATATACGACATTCCCGAAGTCAATACCATGTTCGAATTCCTCAACTTTGACTCCAATTTCACCCAAATTGATTTCTAAACTTAGAATTAACATGCACCAACTAAATTTAGCTAAAATCATTGAAATTAATAGTAATTTGGGAAGAAAAGGAACCCTCACCTCGATTCCAAGCTAGGGTTTCGTTTGAAAGCCTTGGGCTAGGCTTTGGGTACCCGAACACCTCCAATTTCTGACCTTGCCCAGTGGTCAAACGAGCAGCACACGATTAACACCCAAATTTCCAAAATTCGAACCGTAAAACAAGCTAAATTTCGGTTATCAACTTGAGATTGACTTGGCCGTTTGTAGATACGAATTTTCACCCTAGTTCATGGGAAATTGAAGCAACTAAGAGTGGAATAGCACAACCTTACCTAGGAACACGTTCGAGCTTCAATTTGGCATCCTAGACCCTCCACAACCGTGGCAAGAGGCTTCAAATTTTGACCCAATTTTGCTCACAATGCTTACCAAGTGGAAGGGGTGGCTGAATGGAGGATTTTTGTAGCAAAAAGTGGCAAAATTCTCTAGGTTTGGGAGCTTGGGTGGCCACGTCAATGGAGGAGGAGAGGAGGAAGAAGATGAAGCAGAGAGGAGAGAGAGAGGTCATCTGGGGGGTGTTCACGGGCAGCCAAAGGAAAAAGGGGGAGGGGTGTGCATGCAAAATGACCAAAATGCCCCTCCCTCTATTATTTTGTTTTGTCCCAAACTAGTTTATATTTGATACCGCTAGTCTAATTCGTAACCCGAATTCTAAACCCAAATCGAAAATATAATCCTTCACTAACTATTCGTTCCCAAATCTATCTAGATTCGATTAAATAATATCGAACTGCTTCTAAGGTTGACAGCCTAATCGCATTCGGGTTCCTATTCGATTTAGCACTCGTTAATAACCATTAATAACGTTTATTAACAATCATCGAAAGATTTTTAAAACTAATAATAATATTAATAATAATAGTGACATTAACATCATTTTTAATGAAATTAACATTCACATAGGCACTTTGAAAATAATTTTAACCCATATCGCGAATAAAATACGGTTTTTATAACGTAAAAAGGCATCACGAACAACTCGACGGAATATAAAGTACGCGGGCCTTACACTCTCCCCGTTTAAAAGAATTTCGTTCTCGAAATTGCTTACTTGGAGGAATTAATAGGTGTACTTCATCCGCATCTCTTTCACAATTCAAGTCACTTTACGCTTAGTCATTCATTCGGCCTTCACCATAGCATCCCATCCTGGGATTCCTACTCGAACCGCCCCCCATACACGCACACATATATATATATACACACACACCGCCGCCCCCCCCCCCACACACTCACACCCACCCACCCCCACACACCAACACACACACATATATATATATACACACACATACACACACATGCATACATATAAATACATATATGCATATGTGCATATATATATATATGTGTGTGTGTGTGTGTGTGTGTATGTGTGTGTGTGTAAGAGTGTGTGTAAATGCACGTGTGTGAGTGTGTGTATATATATATATATGTACACGCGTATATATATATATATATATATATATATATATATATATATATATATAGATATATATATATATATATATATATATTTTATATATATATATATATATATATATATCTATATATATATATACACACAAATAAATGTATGTATTTGTATATTTACATATATATATATAGATATATATATACGTACATACAAACACGCATGCATACATACGTATATACATATATATATAGACACACACACACACACACATATGTATATGCATGTATCAGTATATACATATATAAATATATGTATATATAAATAAATAAATAAATAAATATGTATATATATATGTGTGTGTGTGTGTGTGTGTGTGTGTGTGTGTAAGTGTATATATCTGTGCGTGTGCGTGAGAGTGTGTGTGTGTGTGTGTGTGTGTGTGTGTGTGTGTGTGCATATATTTGTATAAGTGTATGTGTGTGTGTGTGTGTGTGTGTGTGTGTGTGTGTGTGTATACGTAAATACATACATACATACGTACATACATCCACATATATATATGTATACACATATATACGCATATACGTGTATATATATATATACGTATGTATACATACATATATATATATATATATATATATATATATATATATAAATATATATATATATATATCTATGTGTGTGTGTATATATATTGGTGATTGTTAGGCGATTTCTAGCTGTTATCAGTGAAATCCCTCCCGTCGGCGGCCATGGCCCGAGGAGGCAAGAGAGGTAGGCCAAGGCGGAACCCAATCAACACACAGCCAGAAATTAGCCACCATATCCAAAGCTCTGATATTCCTTCTGCCCAGAACGAATTACCCAGCCCAAGAACATCCGGAAAACAGAACAACCAAGATGAGGCCCCAAATCCAACAGAGGAGCTGAACTCAAACAAGCAAGTTATCAGCCAATCCCCGAAAGCAAATCCTCCCCCTTCCCAGCAGCCTGTCCAGGCAACCCAACAGCTGGGTCAGCTTTTTCACTCAAGCAACAAGCAATTCGAAAGCCACACCAACTTGGAAGTGACTAGCCCTGGTGAAGGAAGCCCGTTCCCGATCTGCAACTGGCCCCATTTACAGAGCATTCGAGCCGGCAGCAAGTCACAGGAAGGTCATGGGTCAGTAGCCTCCCCCACCCCTCAGGCCATGGCAGCTGGTTCTGCAATTTAGACGACGCCCAGGCCGTTTCCACCGAGAGACCTCACCAAACCAACCCCCAAATGATTTCAGCTATCAATCAAACGGTGACGGGAAATCTCAACCAAACGCCTAGAACAGAAGCACCTCAAGTCGATTCTCACCAACACCAGAATGTGTTTAATGCTGGAAGCAAGGTAACCACATACGCTTTATTAATCAATCCTGAAATGGGGAACAACCTGAAATCCATCCCAGCTGATTTGGTAAATGGCAATGTCTGTGCCAAATTAGAAACCTAGGATGTCTCGACTGAGATAGAATATTGGAGCTCTTCAGTGCTATGCTCAGTTATGGGCTCAAACCCCCCTTTTGAAATAATCCAGAACTACATAAGGAAAATTTGGGCGCATTATGAAATCGACAAAATATTACAAGTTCGGAAAGGCTTATTTTTGGTCTGTTTTGTGCATCATCAAGACAAAACCACAGTGGAAAGCAAAGGATTTTATTTCTTCGGCAACAAACCATTCGTGGTAAAAGGATGGAACCCCGAGCTAGAAATGCACACTGAGAATTTGAAATCTATCCCTCTTTGGATTAGATTGCCGAATCTGGAACTTAAATACTGGAGCATTTCTAGTCTGAGCAAAATTTGAAGTTTGATTGGCATACTAATCAAAACAGACCAATACACTCAATCCAAAACAATGATCCAATACGCAAGGTTGCTTATCGAAGTTCCCATTGAAGGACCATTCCCAGATTACGTGGACTTCTTCAACGAAAAGGGACAATTGATAAGGCAACAAGTGCAATTCGAATGGAAGCCCACCAAATGCACTCATTGTCACATGTTGGGACATACAAATGACATTTGCAAAAAGAAAAAAGAAATTCGAAAGGAATGGAGGCCAATTGTACAAGGTGTTTCTGCTACCCAAAACATACCGTCCACTCTAACCCAAAGGGAAACCCCTGTCAGGCAGAATCCCCTCCCATCATCATCCGCACAAGATCAGGAAATCCATAAAGAAGTGAGGAAAAACGATACTCCAATGATTTATCATAACAAATCTCCAAACATTCTAGAGAAAACCCGCCAAACATCAGGAAAAATTCCAGCATCAAAGGAAATTCTAACTGAGCACCAAAACCCCTTCCAAATCCTGGAACGGGTTGATACGGATGTTCCGGAATTCTCAGACTCCCATGGATAACATCGCAAGCTAGAACATTCGGGGCCTCAATTGGCCCAATAAGCAAGAAGATGTGAAAATGTTCCTTCACAGCAATAAATCGGCCTAGTAGGCCTCCTTGAAACAAAAATCAAGGAGAAGAACATCCAGAAAGTGGCCTCGAACCTTTTCGCATCCTGGAGGTGGATCCACAATTTCCATCTCAACTCGAAAGGGAGAATTTGGCTAGCATGGAGGCCTAGCACTTACCAGATTAAGCTAATCCGTATGTCTGAGCAATTGATCCACTGTGAGGTTACATAGCTCAGCATAAACAAGCACTTCTACTTGAGTATAATCTATGGCCTGAACCATGAGCAGCAAAGGGAGTCTCTATGGAATGATCTTATGGACATAAGCAGTTCTATAGATAGAGCCTGGTGCCTCATGGGTGATTTCAACACACTCCGCTTTAAGGAGGATAGAATAGGAGGGAACGAAGTCCAGGACTCTGATATTGGGGAACTCGCTACCCTCCTGGACGCTTGTGAGATCCACGACCTCAAATCTTCAGGGGCTTATTACTCATGGACGAACAAGACAATTTGGAGTAGAATTGATCATGTCTTTCTGAATGATATATGGTACGATAGCTTTGACTATACACATTCAAGTTATCTGCCCAATAGTCTTTCAGATCACACCCCAATACTTCTCCAGTTCCCTTCATCGCCCAGACCTCCCTCGGTGTTTCAATATTGTGATATGTGGAGCAAACACAAAGAGTTCAACAACATTATCTTGAGTCATAAGGATGTAGCCACTCGATCCCCGATGCTATCCTTATGTGGGCTGCTGAAAAGACTTCGCCATCCCTTAAGGAGCCTGCATCGGGACAACTTCGTGGATTTAAGGAACCAGCAAGTAAGGGCTAGAAACACCCTTGAAAGCCTACAGGAACTTCACCATCAGCATCCGAATAATAATTCCATGGCCCACCAAGAGAAGGAGGCACGGGAGAGATATATCTCTATCCTCTCCTCAAGTATAGACCTAATCAAGCAGCAAGGAAAAATAGAATGGATCAAGTACGGAGATGACAGTACCAGACTTTTCTATGCCAAAGCCAAGCAAAGAAAACTCTCCTCATACATATATACCCTCAAGGATCAGGAAGGGAAAATGGTGGAGGGTTTTGAGGAAGTTGGCCAAGCCATGTCCAAGTTCTATAAAGACATGCTAGGGGAACAGCTCACTGTCCGATCCCATATCGACATGGATGTGATTGCACAGGGAAAGATTCTCTCTAGCGAGCAGCAAGTTAGCATATGTAGACCCTTCACAAACAAGGATATTAAGGAGGCTTTATGGTCTATCCCTAACCACAAATCCCCAGGTCCTGACGGTTATAGCAGTGGGTTCTTCAAGTCCACGTGGGACCAAACAGGACATCTAGTTTGTGATGCTGTCCAGGACTTCTTCCAGTATACCTCCCTGCCAAAGGAGATTAGTGCCACCAAGCTCGTTGTAATCCCAAAAGTCCAGCACCCGCAATATGCGCATGAATTTCGCCCTATCTCCTATTGCATTGTCATTTATAAATGCATCACCAAGCTCCTTGGCCAACGCATCAAAGAAGTCCTCTCGGAGATTATCCACCCCAGTCAAGGGGCTTTTGTGGAAGGAAGGGAGCTACTCTACAATGTCTTGATTTGTCAGGACTTGGCCAGAGGATACCAGCGGAAGCAGATTTCTCCGAGATGCATGCTAAAGATAGGCATCCAAAAGGCCTTCGACTCTGTCCACTGGGATTTTATTACGGACATGTTGAAGGCATTATGTTTCCCCCAAATTTTCATCACATGGATAAAGAGTTGTGTGACGTCGGTCTCTTTTGACATCCACATTAATGGCCGAACGACGGGCACCTTTAAAGGGGGATGTGGACTCAAGCAAGGAGACCCAGTATCCCCTCTCCTCTTTGTCAAAGCCATAGATTACCTTTCCCGCCTTCTCCATAAGCACAGCCTGGCTAAGGACTTCAAATTTCACCTGCAATACCGAACCATGAGATTAACCAATCTAATGTTCGCGGATGACCTTATCCTTTTTTGTAAGGCGGATCCTCCCACCCTGCATCACATAATGTCAGCTCTTAGAGCTTTCCATGAGACTGTAGGACTCAAAGCAAACTTATCCAAGTCTCAAGTGGTCGTCAGAGGATGTAAACCACGTCTCCAAGAACAATGCTTACGTATTACAGGTTTTGCTGAAAGCTCTTTCCCCATGAACTATTTGGGGGTTCCCATAACGGCGAGCAGACTCACCAAATTAGAATGCAACACTCTCTTGGAGAAAATTCGTGCAAGGGTGCGTACATGGACTACCAAACATTTATCTTTTGCGGGGAGAGCAATGCTCATAAATAGTGCTATTTTTGGGATGATTAACTATTGGGCCTCAATCTTCATCATCCCCCACTCGGTGATTGAAAGTCTTACAAAGATATGCAAGAATTTCCTCTGGGGGGGGCAAAGCAGATTTCTCAACTACCCCCAGAGTTGCTTGGGAATCGGTATGTCTCGATAAGAAATGCGGAGGTCTGGGTATAAAGGATCTAGCTTCATGGAACAAGGCTCTCATAGCCAAGCTAGTTTGGGCAATAGAGAACAAGAAGGACCTCCTTTGGGTCAAATGGGTGCACGGCCGATACCTTAAGAACAAAAACCGGTGGAACTACTCCCCCCCCCTTTGGACTGCCGTTGGTACTGGAAAAAAAATTGCTTCATCAAAGAGTTCTTCAAGGGCGAATCCCCTCCCACCCAATGGATTTGGAAGGATAAGCCTTACAAAGTATCCACCGGTTACAAATGGCAACTTGGTGATCACCCAAAGAAACCATGGTCAAAGCTAATTTGGAATCGATCGATCATCCCCCGTCATGCACTTATCACTTGGCTCTATGCTCAAAGAAGACTACCCACAAAGACAAGGTTAGCCAGGTACACGGGTCAGAACACTCTATGCAACCTCTGCCTCTCTGGAGAGGAAGACGATCAACAACTCTTTTTTGACTGTGATTATGCCCAGGAGGTGTGGCGGGAGCTGAAGACTTGGTGGCAGTTTCCCTCAAATCACTCAGGGCTTCCTTTGGAGCTCTCACTCCTTAGCTCCAAGGTGGCACAGACCAGTTCAAGCATCTCTTACGCCATATTTGCCGCAGTTATTTACTACATTTGGAGAGCGAGGAATAAAGTCATCTTTCAAAATCAAAGGATTCCAAGTCATCATCTTATTCAAGTCATCAAGGATCAAGTTCGTAACAGGGTTCTTTTTCTTAATGCATTTTCCCATAAATAAGAGATGCATGTCGATAGGTTACTTACCTGACTCACTGGCCTTCTAAGGCCTGACTTTCTTTGTACTACTTCATCTTGGAATAATATATTCTCTTCTTTGCAAAAAAAAATATGTGTATATATACATACATACATACATACATATATA